>SNQJ01S0029906.1:68183-84180 GCA_010110895.2 Picea sitchensis
TTATCAGATCTATGCTCTCATAATTCTTGGAGTGGAAGTGTGTGGGGAACAAAGGATAGTTGGAAGGGACCTTACGACATCAAGGCCATGGTTGTAATCTCTCTTTCACATTTAATATGATACAATAATATGATTCTTTCCTATAAAGGTTGTTGTGTTTTATTGTATGATTCCTTTATCACATACATAGGTTTATATTGAGTTTATGCTATTAATATCACTTTGGTTGGTTGCATTATTTTGCAGGATCATCATTGTATGAGTGTTGGAATGGAGCTAGGATGGCGATGGCGAGAGGAAGTGACGTTTAAATTGTATGTCACCTATCCCTCTTTAGTTAGTAAATTCAATATTTCAAACTTAAGGAAAGCGTCATGTTTTGGTGTGTTTTGTTCTAGATCTAGGTGGATCTAGGGACATCAGTTAGTGTCTGCAGCTACCAATTTATCCAATAAAAATTGTCAAGCCTGAACACCATTCAGAGAGTCTATCGTTACTTGCCAGTGTAAGTGTCATGGTCATTGAAGTCCAGTGGGATTGTTCTCTCCTAAGTCAAATCTTAGGATTGGACAGCGACAAGTTTGTGGTAGAAGTCACGTTAGATTTCTTGTTAACTTTCTTTCTGTCTGTTCAGTCGATCTGTGTCAGTTTTGACAAATTAATTGCTTACAATATGCATCAACAACTAGTTAACGTCAATTCATTGAAGCACTTTAGATACTACACGCACTTGCTGAGAATGTTTCTGGAATCTAACAAAACTGAGTTTCCTGAGACTGTATTTAATTCAACTGAGTGTAAAAGGATCACCATGCTTATTTTCATCAATAAGATTATGTCCAGGGTGTACAGTCTTATTTTCGGTTCAGATCTGCCAAGGGTTCTGGAGGAAATGAAAGGCTCTTTGCAACCAAACCCAGAGAGCAAGATAGGAGATTGGATGTTGTTCATACAATCTACTGTGATTTGGGTATATGGCTTTCACAAAGGAACTTATATTTTACCAGCCTTTCTGACTCCCAGAATCTTTGCTTTGGAGTTCATAAGACAAAGGATCATCTTAGAGACAGAGCATTTTTTGAAAACACACAAGGCTTCTAACTTAAAGTTTCCTTTCATTGTTGGACCCTTTGTGGTAAAGAACAAGTCCTGTTTTCCTCAGATTCAATCCAAACTCAGTGAATTCAGGTTCACATAGTTGTAGGGGAGGAGATATGATCCGCATAAGTTCATATCAAAGAGGAGATTGGTGAACAAACAAGGCCCCTATGAACATAAGCATGTTGAAGGATTCGATAAGTTAGCCAATCTAGAAACCTGTGTAGATATGGAGGTTACTCTGTGGCATGATCAGACAAAACATATAGAAACAACCTCTCAACAGAGCCCATCACATAAATCTTCTCCTAGGCTAGTTTTCAAAGCTCCTAAAATGAGTGTCTATAATAAGAGGAGCAATTCAGAGGCCTTGAGTGCCAGTAGTGAGTGAGATACTCTCAAGAAAATGAAAATCACATCATCCTCTCAAATAGTCAACTTGGAAGAAGAAGATCCCAAAGGGACAACATGCATGGAGATGGTGGAATATGAAACAAAGAATGAAGAAGCTATTACAGGAAGCATGCCACAAAGTGAAAGAAGCACAAAGGTTTTTATCAACAGGAAACACGTATTTAGCCAGACACTTGGGGCAGTTTATCAGTGCAAGGAAGACTTAATGAACCAGTATGTTGTGAAGGGAAGTATGGCCAACAGATAAATAAGGGACCTACTGTTCGAAGTAGAGAAGATCTCCTAGCATAAGACTTCACTTCTCTTAGTCATGGATGTGGAAAGAAAGATGTTTAACATAGCAGTGGCAGATGATGATAAGGTTTCTGAGATCAAAATACACTATGAAAATATTGGTGCCCATGACAAATTAAAGTTCTACAAGAATGTTAGCAACCTGCTATATTCTGATTATCTGAGCTTAGGTATGAGTGTTGAAAGATTGACAATGCATGCACTCAAACTAGATGGACAATTGAAGTAGGAAAAGGCATCCAACAAAGCCTGGATGACACAGGTCAAAAGGTTAGAATATGAAGGCCCTCAAGGGGTAAAAGATTCTCTGGATGAGAAAGATAAAATGATCCAAATCCTAAAGAAAAAGCTGAAGATGTCCACTACAGATCATCCACAGACAACATAACTGACTTCTTTGGAACAAGAGAAGGAAACATTCAGACAAGAGGCACTCAATTACAAAGATAAAGTGCTACAGTTGGAAAAGGAGAAAGAGAATTGGTCACAAGCACAACCAGTAACATCAGATCTGACTATCATTGTACCTACTAATATAGAGGCTAGATTAAGCATTGAGGGGTTAGTCCAAGATATGTCCCAGGTAAGCTTAAAAATAGGGGAGATCAAGGGTCTCAAAGAGGTTATAGAAAAGTTGAAACAAGAAATGAAAGTGAAAGATAAGAAGATGGCTCAAATCCACAAAGATAATCAAGATTTACAAGAGAGAGTGAGCAAGATGAAATCCAGGTTAAAAGGAAAAACACTATTACAGGGAGCCAAACATGTGATATGGGATGTTATTGCTGTAGAGGCTGCTAAATTCATGGTTTAACTGAATTTTATAAATGACAAAGACAACGTGGCTTCTACGACTTAGAGAAGGTGTACTGTCGTTAATGAAGTATTAGCCAAGAAACCCTCAGAATGGGCCCAAAATGATATTGACCTGTTAAATTCTATGTGAACTACTGATCTCCAAACTATTAGGGCAAAGGACATGACTGTGTTGATCATTTTGTCTAGGAGGATCACTGCCAAGAAAAATTTGCTCAGATCAGTCCAGAACAAAGCTATGCCAATGGAGCACAACATACAAGAGTTTAAGGATGCATTTGAACAATTGTTTATCAAAGGCCTCCCATCATTTTGGGATGGAAAAGGTTCATTATACAATCAATAAGATTACAATTATCTTCTCATTCGGTGTAGAATGGACCATTCTAAATTTAAGGCTATGGAAGAAACTCTGAAGGGACTAAGCCTGGTAGAGTATTTGGCTACAAACTTTAAAATTATGAATAAGTTCAAAACAGTGAAAGTTGGTTTGTCGAATATGTCCTATGCTGCATGCATTGACTTGGAGATTTTGATTAAATATATGATGGACTACGAGATCCCCTCCAACTCACAATGGAAGGAAATCGTGCAGCTGGGTAAGACAAAATGCAGTTTCCCGGAACCAGTAAATGATTTCCAAGTGTCATCAAATTTGCAAATTTGACAGAGGATAAGATCGAGACAGATGTCGTGAAAGAAGATTAACAGTTAGAGGAATCCGCTTTAGTTTTGAAACATCTTTTTGTTCAATCATTGTAAATCGGTTTCCATACCGAGACTGTCTGTTGAAATTATTATAATTAGTTTTAGAAGATGAAACGTTTCAGTTTCAACCATTGTAATCAAATTGTATAAATATTGGGATACTTGAATGAATTAATGTTGGCATAAGTGCAAGGGCACCTTTTGTTGTTGTAAACTCTATTGTAATTTTCTGAAGATGAATTGAATATATATGCAGAAGCTTTTGAAGTCTCTATGAAAATATTCTAATGGTGATGATATGAGCTTTGTCTTCCTTCATTGTATGTATTTCCTATGATCTTTTATTCCGTTTACATTTTCTTCTGTTTAAATTGGAGAGTTAAAGGGCCAAAATTCATCTTATGATGCTCTTGGCTTAATCAATTTAAACAGTGTGATTGTCTTCTTAACTAATTCATAATTCATTTCAGTAATGCTTGATGCAGTTATTTGTTTTCTCTATCTTCCTACACTCTACTGAAATATAAGAATAACTCAGATTCATTGCCTCAATTATCCTTTATCCTCTGGAGAGTTCTATCGGCTGATCATTATTTTCATTCACTTTCAGAATTGTGACTCCATAGCCCTGAGTGTTTCTCCTCTTCATTGCCAACAATTTTATTAAAAACCCCCAAAACAAACCAAATCTAGCCACTGATTATCAAAGAAATATCAAGTGACATGAGAGAGCCCTCTCTAAGTTGAGCAGGTTAGTGCCTTAGCTCTAATGTTGGTTGAAAGAGTTACCTCTGTCGTTTGTCTATCAGCCAAACAAAATTTATAGAGTGCTAACATGCCGGACATCAAAAGATATAAAAAAATTGGTAGCACGCCGAACAGATAATGTTCACCCGCACTCGAAAATGTTAGTGCGACAGAGAAAGGACCAACGATCATTAAAAGGATGAAACAACCGAAATGGTGGGTACGGAAAAGAGGTGCCAATGAACGAAAACTATCAAAATTGAATGACAAGAATGATTGATGGAATGCCGCATTAATTGTGCCAACTGGAGATGGCAAGTTAATTCAATGGAAAGTACGTGGGAAGTGCCAATTCATTTAAAATGCAAATTGGGTAATGTCTCTGAGAAGTTTCACATGATTCCTATATAAGGTAAGAACATGGGGATCAAAAAGGTTATTCTGAAATTGAGAAATGAATAGAGAGACAGAGTATAGAGAGTAGAGAGTAAGTTTGCAGAAGTTACAGAGCCAAATAAGCTCTATGAAGAACATTTTTACCACCATGGAACCACCCAAGCTAGGAGCACTGAGCGAGGCTAGCAGACGACCTCAAAGAAACCTCAGAGCACCTTAGTAGCCACAGGGAAGTGAAAAAAAATCACCTTGTCCTACGAAATTCGTCAACTTGGATGAAATCCTGTGGCCCAATATAGAACCAGGAAGCCCCACACTAGTGGTGGAGGAAACCCATCATATAACACTAGTGGGCATGGATATTGATATGTCAAAAGTAGGACATAGCCAATAGACCCAGGATGTAGGAAATCCTTCACACTCTGAAAACCTTGAAGAATCCATAAGGGTTAATGGGATGGTCCCAAACCAAGCAGAAATGGCCGCACCAGAAAGGTCATACACAGCCGCGCTGAAGCAACCACATAAGAGCATAGTAGAAGATGTCACTGGTCGGGAATACGTGTGTGCATAAGAGAGAAAAGTGGAGGCTAGAACCTTGAGTCAGCTACCACAACAGAAGGGAAAGCAACCAGGAGCAATATTACCATGCATGTAGGCTGCCACAACCATAGTCTTACCACATATTCTGGAAGGGGTGTGTGTCATAGCTAACTTGTTAGGCCACATGGAAAAACTATGGTACTCAGATCATGATGTGACTGACATGGACAAGTTTCAAGAGTTTGAAAAGAAAGTTTACCTATATACTATGGGTATAAGACACTTTCACGAACCAATTAACCAACCAAAACAGTGGGCAGTCGAACTGGCCAACACTGGGATTCTAGGCCTGTTCGAGATCCTGAACTTTGGAAGGGTTTAGGATGTAAGAAACTGCATCAAGAAACTGATGGCAGTTACCCACAGAGCATACCTATGGGTGGAAGAGCCCATATCGATAGACGTAAAGCTCATTATGTATATTACAGGGTTGTCATCTCAGTGATAGACACCTGTGTAGTTCCTCGATGACAAAAGAAAGGAGAAGGCACTAGCTGAGGAAATGAAGAGGACGTATGGTATAGTAAGAGGGTCACACAAAATCATAATTAAGCCCATTAGTGATGCAACAACAAGGATTCCCACAAAAATAATGGCGTGTAAGTTTATCAGGAAGTTCCACAAGGAGGAAGTCCCTGCTGGGGTTGTCGCAGCTGTAGCACAGTGTGCGGAGGGTACTGCATTTAGCTCGACTCCATACTTGTTAAATTTGTTCTTGGAAGACTTGAAGGACACGTAGGACCTGGGGAAAAATTTCATTATTCTTGGCTACTCATCCTGATCGTCTTGGTCGGATGGAGGGAGCCTAAGTATACATACTTTTTTGAGAGATCCACCCATTGTCATGCAACACGATACCTATCATTGGGGATCACTTTAGACCCTAAAAATAAAAGTGCAAATGCATGCATGTTTGCAGGGTATTACAAGGACCTGTAGGAAAGCATTGCCAACACTCAGTGAATTACACCAGAAGGGGTCGTACAATATCAGGGCATAGCTAAATTGAAAGAAACCAGGCATGCAGTATAGATCCAAGCATGTAAAGATCCTGAGAATGAATGGCTACAACTGTGGTACCACATTAAGAAAGAGGATGTAGAAATGGCCATCAAGGATTGCCACGATCACTAGAGGGTTCCATAATTGAATCAAGATATGTCTATGGATACGGAGGCTGATGCAGGGAAAGAACATACACTTGTAGGAGACAAGATGAAACGCAAGAAGCCAAATCCAGGTCATAACCTGGCACAACAGAAGAAAGGGTGTGCATCCAAGAAAGGTACCCAAGAAGGGAAGAAGAACAACACCCAGGCATCACAAGAACAAGGAAAAAAGAATGAGACAACACAGGGGAGCACATAAATTTATACTCAATAGGAGCAAGGCCATACCAAGAGGCCAATCATACAAATGGGGTGTGCATGTAAGAAAACTAAGGCACACAAAATGTCACCAGAATATACAATCACTGAGGATAAAATAGACCTCGTGGCTGAAATGGTCCAGGACCAAACAACGGAGGATTTTGATGAAGCCCAATGCCAAAGGGACAACATTCAGGATGAGCTGGCCGATAGAGGAATAGAATCAGTCCATGAAGCATCACAGACAGAGGCCAAGGCTCGGTCATGCGAGTAAGATAGGATCTAGACGACAACACAACTGAGCTTGCTGTTTCACATTACACCCAACATGATGTGCATGGCTGAAATTGTGGTCCAGACACCCTTGAAATATCTGTCACAAATATAATTGGTAATGGGGTAGATACCAACCAAGGAGTTATATAAAATACAAGTCAGTGTCGTGCAGGAGGTATAGTCATGCACATGCAAAGACACAACATAACTACACCAGACGAAGGATAGTAGAGAAGCGTTGCAATTGGTTTTCGATAAGGTCAATATCGAGACCAAATATGATAAATATCATGTGGTTAGGCTCCAATAGGGATTAGCTGTAGCCTATGACAGAATTCCGAAGAGAAAGTAGATAACAGATCTCATGACGATGCAAAAAATTGATCATATTGAGCACACAATCGATCAATATAGGCAGGAGATCGAGAACCTCCAGGAACAACTCATCCCTACCACTCTCCCAGAGGTGAAGGAGCAAAGGAAGTAGGAAGAAGCAGGGCAGATGGAGGAGATGGAACGGAAAGTTAATGCAACTGTCGACTTGCTCGATAAAGAAACACAACTATGGAAAAAGTTGGAGGAGGATCAAAATGTCCAGCAGTGGGACCAGGAAGAGGAGAAGATAAGTATATCTATCCAGGACCTCAAGTAGAGGCAGACGATGATGCATATCATCGAGCGCCTCAAAAGAGTACAGGATACAAAGAAGCTACAAGAAGAACTCATAGTCGCGTAGACACAGAAGAAGGAGCAACAAGCTCAAATGGAATGTCTACAAGAGTGGGTAGTGAAGGTCATTGCACAGGAATAAGAGGAAATGAAGAACATGGCACAAACTTAGGCAAAGTGTGCAGAGATGATCAAAGAGGAAATTATAGTGCAAGTGTTGGACGCACTCATAGGAAAGACCGCACATGCTCAAACAAAAGCAAGGGAACTCACAAAGAAGTTCCAGGTTCTCGCAGAAGCTGTCAAAGAAGCACACAAAGTTTAGGTGGCTTGGGACGAGCCACATGTTAGTGTTGGGGGCCTGTTGGATGTAGGCCTAGTCAGGAGAAAAGGTTATTTTGGGAAGAGAAGCATGTAAGGAGAAAAGGACAACTGAAAGGAAAAGCAACACATGTAAGGGAAGCGGGAGAGGCACGCATGCAAGGAAGACCGAATTACACTAGGGTTAGGGTTTTTTTTAATGTATTGTAATGGCCGATGAGATAAGAATATAAATAGGTAGTACCTATAAGGAGAAAGAGATGGAAATTTAGAGCAGCAAAGAGAGATCGGATGAGAGGGGGGTGACCGAGGAAGAGAAAGTTGTAAAAACTGTACTACTCAGTAAGATGGTGAGCTAGGGAGGTAGTGAGAAACTCGATCCTAAGGGTTAGATCATAGCCTGAGGAACCTAGTGTAATATAGTAAGCCTCACATGGATCGAGGATCCTTTGGAAGAGAGTAAGACCTAAGATTGTAAACATGCACAATGTGATATATTACTGAACCATAATAAAAGCTTGAGAGCTAGATCTTTGTGGATGTAGCCTAGAAGGGGGTGAACCATGATAACACCTGTGTTATGTGAATGAATGCATGTGTCTTTATGGATGATTAATTGATGAATGTTAGTGTTACACATCAAAATTACTCATTACAATGATGGCCTAGTGTCGTCATTACCAATGTCGCAAGTGTCGCATTTCATCCACAAGTGTCACAAATATCATACTGTCATCTTGCCTATGTCACGTCTCAGACGACATTATCAAGAACACTTGCAAGGCACCTCAAAAGATTGGTTTTTAAGAGGAGAATTCATTTGACAAAGATTACAAGTCTTTTTCCATGGAAAAATCCACTCAAAAATCAGTTTTGGAAGGCAACGCTCCCCTATACACTGTCAGGGATTGCCAACGCTTTGTGAACTCGTTTGGGGGAGCATTTCAACACTCTTTGTCCCATTCTGAGGGAGTGCTGGCCTTTTTTGAGAGAATTTTTAGATTTTTGAGAAACATTAGAGAAGAATCCCTTCATATATGGAGTTGGTAAGATTCAGATCTGAGGTCAAGGCTCAATATTAGGGAAGATCCATAACTAAAGGAGAAGAATCCTTAAATTATCCCAAGAATCTCTTAAGTGGTTAGGCCTATCCAAGCCTATATAAGGAGGCCTCTTCATAGTGAAAGGGAGACATTATAAAGAATCAAACTTATGATCTCATAAGGGAGATATCATTGAAGCATCATCATTCTATGTGTGGATTATCTGAGCAAGGTTCCGGACAAAGAGAGCTTGGTGAAGCTGCTGCACCTACATCTATGGCTGTAAGAAATTAACTTTGTTTTCATTAATACAAATCTATGCTTGGCCTGTTTCCTCTAAAGTTTGTGTATGCTTCATGAACTTCTTTCTTTTATAGATCCATTATGAAGCTAATCATGGTAGAGTAGGAAGTATGTTTCATTGTTGTTTCTCATTGTATTGCAGGAACTTCTTAAGAACTTGGAGATCAAGATCGGTCTAGATCGAGCAAGGAAAAACGTCGGTAAAAGGTATTTACCCTTATTCTTTCTTCTTCTTTGAATAGTTTAGCTTCATGAAAAGTAATGTCAGTGTCCACAATAGAACTTATCTATCTTGGTCTTAGGATTCTAGAGCCCAAGAGAGAATCCACTTGTCCATAGGGGGATTTATCTGTAACAGTTAGATGAATAAATTAACTAGTTAGATCTAGTATTCCACATGCATGGATAGAATGATTGCTATAATTAGATGTTAGAATAAATGAATAAATATTAAATAGTACAACCGAATATCTCCACTCATTCCCAGGTTGCAAACACCTGAGTATTGCAGCCACCTATAGAGCTATCTCGGGTGAGACTGTATAGTACACTCTGTGTGCTACGTTTTCTTCTGGTCTACTAGAGGGGATGATAGTTTTAGAGGGATTTTGTTGGTAGATTATCAAATATGAACCAGGGTCAATATATGATAGTAAGGTAGGATCAAAATAACCCATAAAGAATCCTAAGTAGAAAGACAAAGGCCAATGAATGGGTAAAATCCAACACAGACCATTTCCTACGGAAATGACTATCCTGCACCAACCTCCTACATCGTACCATTCTTCGAAAATGCTCACAATTGTGAACTTTGAAAGAATGACTTCTTGGAGAGTCATACCATTCTGCTTGACCACTTCTTAGAGTGACTGCCAAGGAGAATGACTTTCCTAGACCATTCCCCCACACTGGCCACAAGGGGAATCATTGTTTATGGTACATCAACAATATGTTGAACCGTGACTATCCATTCTAGACCATTTTCCAAACTGGAAAATGACTTTGCATCATATATCTTGGACCACTTTCCAAACTATAAAGTGACTGCCCAAGCTAGACCATTTTCCAAACTGGAAAATGACTATCAATATATCAATAAAATGTCAGTGCTCCCTCCAAACTTGGGGAGTAATCACTTCCCTTTCCAATAATGAATTCATCTCCACGAGTCCATATTGTCCCTTAAGTATGCAAAATTTTCATCTTGGATAGAGGCTTTACCAAAATATCTATTATCTTCTCATCAGTGGAGATATACTAGAGAATTACTTCTCCCCTCTAGAATTTATCACGAAGAAAAAAATACTTGATATAAATGTTCTTCAACCTATCATGGAACACCAGGTGCTCTGGGAGCTTTACACAACTTTGATTATCAAAATATATTACGATCAAATCCAACACCTAATCAAATAGTCTAGAAACCAACTTACAGAGCCACACTTCTTTCGTACAAGCATCACAAGCTGTAATATATTTTTCTTCTGAAGTGATGAGTGCAATAGAATTTTGTTTCCTTCTAGCCCATGATATCATGGTAAACCTCAAACTGAAAACATATCCAAGAATTAATTCTTCTGTTATCTGCACTCCCTTCCTAATCTGAATCGATAAATCCATTCAACTGCATATCATAACTCAAATGTCCATTAATATATTTCAAGGCACGATTTGTAATTATTCAATTATCATGGCTAGGTTCCACCTGGAACTAGCTCAACATGTTCACAACAAAGAAAATGTCTGGACTAGTATTCATCAAATACATCAAGGATCAAATCAATTATCGATACAGGGATGAGTCTACTAGATCAAAGTCTCTCAACTTCTTCAGATCTGTCATCATGGGATTTTTCCATGGATTTCTAATCCATCATCATGGACTTCTAAAGAACCATTTCAATACAGTTCCTTTGTCATAGGAAGTTTTCACCACGCTTCTGCTATACATGAGAGGTTCTACACCAAGTTGCTTGAATTCATACAAGGTCTTCTTCCATCTACATTCATGGGTCTCTTATGTTATACCTCAAATCCTTTAGGTTTCTTTACATATGCTTCTTCTTCAATTACTCTGTTGAGAAGAACAGTCTTTACATCCATCTGATGTAAACTCCAACCTATGGATACTGCAAGAGATACAATGGCTTATATAGAGGTATATATGGTTAGTAGAACAAGATGTCATCAGAGTCTTGTCACTTCTTCTGGGAGAACCTTCTAGCCCTGAATCTTGCCTTATATTTATCGATACTTCTATCCACTGCATGTTTTATCTTGTAAATCCATTTAGGCACAATTTCCCATACATATTTTTTCATGATTGATATTCTTCCATCACAACTTCCTTCTATTCTTTCTTCTTTCCATGCTTCCTTTATAATTGATACTTGGTGAGACCATATTCTTCACCACTGATGAAGTCATCTTGTCCATGCTTGAAACTACCACTCTATCTTCTTCTCATAGCTATCGCATGTGACCTTCCAGAAACAAGAACAACAAGAGAAAAAGTATTTCCAATAACATTTTCATAAGAACATATCTATGGTAACAAGGATCTTAGAATTACCAAGGTGACCTTCCCGGGAATAAGAAATATTTCCTAGAGGCGATGTTAGTTCATTTTGAAAAAAAGTGTAATAAACATCCATATCAATAGTACTTATATTCAACCAAGTATACCTGGCAGTAATATAACCTTTCAAATATTGTTGTCACAACTCAACTATCAAACTTGATATGTGTAAATCTTAACAATTTGATCAATCAAACCTGGAACCTAGAGCCTCAACTGCTTGTTCCTATGAATGTATTGAATCCAAGATCATTGCTTGGTCAAGGTCTCTTATACATTCTCTGCAAAACACCCTCATTCTTTTCGTGGATGATATAACATGAAAATCATATACAAGTGCATACCTTTGAAATTTGCAGCATCGTTCAACTTGTCTTCTAATGTGAGGCTAAACACCATCTTGACAATAAGAGGTTAGAAACTGAATAAAAAGATTCAATGATTAGAACAGGATAGGAACTCTGAAATTTCAACTTTTACCATAAATTCAATTTTTACCAAAAGTCAACCTTTGACTTTGACTAGTCAACCTTTGACTTTGAATTTGACTTTGACTTTGACCAATCAACCTTTGACTTTAAATTTGACCAAAAACTCAAAATTGACGTTTTTTCTTGGTAAGAGTACCAGTAGGTGAGCTAGGCTAAGGCACACTAAAATGCCCAGGAATTATTCCAAACTTCTCACTTTAAGTTCCCATAAGGTTAGGTTAGGGTTTGTTGCAGTTGCACAATCAGAAAGCTTAGTTGCAGTTACAACTAGTGCCACAATGAGCTTAACAAAGGATTGCCACACTACCTTCCAGTGGTTAGACTACCCTAAAGGTGGTGTGGGCCCATAACCTGTTAAAATAATTGATGTGCTCATTTTACCATAGACAATATCACTATTGCCAGCCAACCATAGGCACGCAACAACCCCTGAGCACCTTAACCTTTGAAATAATTATTTTAGAAAGCCATACTAGAACCAACAGATAAACCCTAGCTGCTAACTTCAACAAAAACTCAAGAAAAGTAGAGCACTACTTCTCCAAGGGTAGCACACAAGAGAGAGAATATCCATATCCATAGAACAAGTACCATACACAACTGCAGCAGTTGTAGCTACACTACTCTCTCAAACTTGCACCATACTTAACAAGAATATCACCAAGAATATCACTTATAGAGAGATTAATACCAAGAGATGACCATACCCTCTTGTTTTGTTGAATTTCCTTTCACATCACAAAACTAGGGAGTCAATGTATCTCTGTTTGATATTCCTTGTTACAAGAATATTCTAGGATAGTGAATTTACCCCTGTATTCAACCTTACAAATTTCTCAAGATAGACATCAAAGTGAAAAATAGGGGGTGGTTTCAACAAGAGGGGGCTTGCAAAGACCTAGGGTATATAACAACATTGAAGTAGTAGAATTATTTCAATAATCAAATTGGATGGTATACTTTGATAGGTTTTAGATATATGATGACAAAGTGGCACTAAAGTTTTCATACAACTTTTAGAATGTTAGAGATCATAAATACATAACTACTATGAGAGGGATGGAAATAAAGATAAATGAGGTTGTCATAAGAAAAGTTTCATGCCTCGCAGTGGGTCCACCTTGGGATAAGGAAGATAGACAACCTGCTATAGATGCCAAGAAACTGTTTTTATTAAGCTATGAAGAACTAGAAGAGAATAAGAATGGAGTCAAAAGGGAAAGTCTCCTAGGACCTTGGGATGAGGTAGCATATCATATGTTTATGTATATAATCTGTGAAGGGAGACTAATCATGTTGCATGCATACCATTTCATATTTTTACGCCATCTAAGAAACCTATTTCACCAAATATCTAAGGAAAACCTTAACATCCTCTATTTCTTGCTACAATATTTGAGGCATATGAGTTACAAAGTAAATAATGGGAATGCATATGCATTGTCCCATTATGGACTCATTAAACTTGTAGTTTTTGATGCCATAGAGTTATAAAATACTAGAGTATCATAGGAGGAATTACCTAGTATTAATACTTGTACCATGTGGGATTTGGGCTTGGTGTTAGAACTAGGTGATGTATAAGTAGTGGAAGTTTCACACTTAAAAGGAATTATTCTAGAAAGGATATGTGAAATTTTACATCGATCATTATGATTTATGATAAAATGCTCCATTTCATTTGGGCTCCAACGGTTTTTTCATCCACTCAAATCCAAATTGTAAACAACGAAGGTAGTTCCCCACTAATTGATGAGACCACTAAAACAAATAACAAGGCTCCAAGTATATAGTAATCATCCTATTGACACTTGTGAATAGGCCTTACATTTCTAAATGTACATCTAAGATTGATAACATGATTTTTTAATCAATGCTTATAACTCAACTTGATACCAATATGGGTGTGACCTAGTTCTCGATTCCATACTACACTCTTCCCTCTTCTCCATTGTTTCCAATTCATCTTAAGTATTCTCATTCCTTATGCGTACCCATTCTTTATTCTCATTCAAAAATATGATGTATATGTGGGATTTCTATTGAAGTAACAAAATTATACAAAGAAACGGGAAGAGATCTAGTGATGTTGGAATCAATAGCTAGAGTGGGAGGAAGAGGGAGAATGACCAGGGGAAGGTAAGGGGAAAATGGTAGCTATCTTACTTTCCATTTCCAAGGCAAGGATAAAATCCTTGTGCAACATGGCACTCTTAAACAAGTCCACTTCATGATGACAATAATCTAATAAAATGGATTTAAACTTAAGGATGAGTATTTTTAAAATGTGCAATGGTTGTTAAAAAGTGCAATGGTTTCCAATTGAGTTTAACACCAATCCAATGCTAAACCTTCTAAGTGATTTTATGCAAAGGTAAAATAGTTAGTCTTAGATAATTTAGGGTGTAATTTGAAGAAGACGTTCTTACTATGAATCCATGAATTGAGGTGTTTACCCTCATGAGACCATCATACTTAAGATGTGAGATCAATAGGTTCAAAAAAATCCTTGGAGGTTAGATCATGAATTGAGTTTAGCATAAATCATGTAATATTTGGATTAGTACAAGAGTGAAACATGCATGAGGTGGCTTATGTTGTGCAAAAGGGGCATTATGACAAGGTGTCGTGGTCTAGAGGAGAAAACTTAGTGTGGATGCGATAGATTGAATAACATATATTGATGAAACCAGTCTTAGCATGAGAGGGGAATATTGATGAATGAATTATGGAAGAAAGACAACGGGGCTAGTAGTGGGATATATGCAGAAGCACGTATTAGGTGAAAACAATTTTGAATTTGATGTACTTTATGACAAGGGTATTCTCATCTAAGAAAATAGTGAAAATAGGAGGTGAAAAGTGTTGATGTATAACCATTAACAAATGTGAAGAAAAGAATACAAATAATTTTGAAGACCAAACTAGCAAGAAAATACATATATAACAATTTGTTTAAAATACACAGAAAATTCGTATATAAAAAATTGTTTAACTCTATTGCTGTGCTATTTTATACTTACAACTATAGAAATTACATTTGTGACAAACATAGTATATCTGGTCCTCCAGCATAGAACCTGAAATAGAGCCAATTGTCTAGCAGAGCATTTTTAGGATGTTCCATGTCCAACCTTTGCCATTAAGTTGTTCCATGTCCAATCTTCACCATTAATTTATCCATTAATCTTCAAGTAGATTCATGTGCTACCCATGATTTCCATCCTTTCCTTGGTTTTTTTCCATAGGCTCCCAGACACATCAAAAACAACCAAAACAAGGATAGAAAAACATGGATAACATATACCTTCTCAAAAATGCATTGTGGATCGTGGAGGTGACTGCCCTTCATACCTACATTTTTCAAATACAATAATAAGTTAAATTAAAAAAGAATATAACCAAAGCATGTTTCATACATCATTTTGAGAAATTACTATAACCAGAGACAACCTGCGATATGTGTCATTTTTTTCTTTAGCACCATGAATATTGCCATTCCAAATACATGGCATGTGTTATGATGAGTCTGTGCATAAATGTGGATACATGAGCTATTTCACTGCATAGAAAACTTGAGTTCCCTTCTTTCCAACTTATGTAATTTAATTAGATACCTCAATATTGGTGACTATCTAGGACTAACAATAAAATATGTTGCACAATGATTACCCCACACCAATTATTTATATAAGACATTCTAGGAAGCTACTAGGTTGACTGTTGTTGGCTATCATGGAATCAACTTCAATTTTTAAATAAATTTCACTCTCATTACCAATGTTCTTCTATGAAGACAAAGATAAATCATGGGTATTTTTACAATTGGATAGGGATCACATTCTATCCAATGGTATGGGTGTTACCAAT
>SNQJ01S0029906.1:94055-115975 GCA_010110895.2 Picea sitchensis
TTTCAGTTCCCCCATCCTCATGGCCCATACCCGTAGCCAAGACTTGGAAGCTCGCTTCAACACCTTGCAATCTGGTCTCATTGAGACCCAACAAGAAGTGAAACAACTCAATGCCATTGTCACCACCATCAATACAACCATGCAGTCCTCAATGGAGGAAACCAAACAAGACCTCACCACCCAACTTGAATCTGTTGTTTCGACACTTTGCACCAAACTACATATCCCTACAGATAACCCTTCCTCTTCCTCAGCTCTGCATACTGACAGTGACCATTCCTTTCATTCCCATAACGTTTAGAATGATCACTTTCAATGTGACCTATGCCTTCCATGGGTGGATGTGACCAAATTTTATGGCTTGGACCCCACTGATTGGGTAACCCAAATGGAACATTATTTCTCTTTATACGAAATTATAGATGACTTGGCCAAACTCAGGTATGGTGTTCTCCATCTAGATCAAGAACATTGGCAATGGTGGCAATGGAGAAAAACTTCTCGTCAAGGGTATATTACTTGGACACACTTTGTGGCATAGATTTATGAATCCTTTGACACTGACACCAACCATTTGGGTCATTTGACAAAGTTGAAACAATCAAGAACAGTGGAAGACTTTATAGCTTCCTTTGAATGCCTGGATTTTCAGATAGAGGGCATGTATGATGCCTTTTTCCGAGAATTTTTTATTAGTGGCCTCAAGGATGAGATTCAGGCCCATTTCCTCATGGCTCAGCCTCAAAGTTGGGTGGAGGATATTAAAAGAGATAAAGAAGCACAACAAGTTGTATCTTCTTAAAACCAGAAACCCTCCTTTATCCCTTGCCCTAAACCTTTAAATCCCACTACTCCCTCCGCTCCACTAAAGATCCAAAAATTGACTAGGGATGAAATGGATGAACGCCAACTCAAAGGCCTTTATTATAATTGTGATGACAAATATTTTCTGGGCCACAAGTGTAAGGAACAAAAGTTGTTTATGACCATCTCTGAGGATATTTCAGAAGAGGATATTGAAACTCCCCTTGTGTCTAAGTCACCTGAAACCCCTAACATAACCCCTCCCTCAGACCCTCCCAAAGAAGAACCGGTCATTTCCCTCAATTCCCTCACTGGCTTCTCCGCTCCCCAAACCCTCAAGCAAATTGGTTACATCAATCATTGGAAGGTCATCATTTTGTTTGATAGTGGAAGCACCCATAATTTTATTCATCGCCACATCTCCCAAGAAACTCATTGGTACATCCATGCCATCAATAATTTCCAAATCATGATTGCCAATGGTGGCTCCATGAAATGTGGAGAGAATTGTGAAAATGTGCCTCTCCAAATTGGTGACTACCACCTGAAATCTCATATGTTTGATATCGACATGGGTGAGTGTGACATTGTGTTGGATGAAGACTCGCTACGAACTTTGGGTCCCATTCTCATGTATTTTAAGGAATTAACCATGTAATTTCACCAAGAGGGCCACCAATATAAGTTCCAAGGAATCACCGCTGGTTCACCTGAGATCATAAGTTCCCATCGCATGGAAAAGAAGCACAAAAGGGGTCATTCTGGTGTTATTGCTCAACTCCATGCCATACAAGAAACATAAACACCCTTGGTACTGCAATACCTCCAAGCCATCCTTTCTAAACATCAAGTGGTCTTTTCCACTTCCCAGGGACTCCCTCCTTCATGTGGTGTTCATGATTATTCCATTCCCCTTGTACCCGAAAGCTTTCCTCCCAATATCCGTCTATATCATCACCCCTTTTCCCCCAAAAATGAAATTGAGAATATGGTCTAGGAACTCCTTAATGCAGGCATTATTTGCCCTAGTATGAGCCCCTACTCTTTTCCTGTGGTCATGGTCCTGAAGAAAGAAGGTTCTTGGAGATTGTGTCCTGACTTCTGTGCCCTCAACAAACTTACCATTAAAGACAAATTTCCCATTTCTGTCATTGATGACCTCCTGGATGAACTGAGTGGCACCCAATTCTTTACTAAAATTGATCTTTGTTCGGGCTACCACCATATACATATGAAAGAGGTAGACATTCTCAGGACTTCCTTTAGAACTCATGAGGGCCACTATGAGTTTTTGGTCATGCCCTTGGGCTTGTGCAATGCCCCCTCCACCTTCCAAAGCCTCATGAATCATGTCTTCTGTCCTTTTCTTTGTAATTTTGTCTTAGTTTTTTTGATGATATCCTCATCTATAGCAATACCTAGACAAAACATCTTGCTCATATGGATCGAGTTCTCCATCTACTCTCTTAGCACCAACTTTTCCTGAAACAGTCTAGATGTGATTTTGGTGCCTCAGAAGTAGAGTACTTGGGTCATCTGGTTGGCAAAGACGGAGTCAGGTTGGATCCTAAAAATATTGAATCTATGCAAGACTGGCCTCACCCAAAGACTCTCAAAATCTTGCGTGGATTTCTGGGCTTAATAGGTTATTTTCGCAAGTTTGTTAAGAATTACAGAAAGATTACAACACCTCTCACTGCTCTCCTAAAAAATAACTCTTTCACTTGGACTCCAACCACTGTTGAAGATTTTCAATCCTTGAAGATGGCCATGTGCACCACTCTAGTCCTAGCCCTTCCTGATTTCACAAAGACCTTTGTCTTGGAATGTGATGCTTCAGGGAAAGGAATTGGTGTTGTCCTTATGCAAGAGGGTCGACCCTTGGCCTTTACCAACAAACAACTATCTGAAAGAAATCTGGGCAAATCTATCTATGAAAAGGAAATGTTGGCTATTCTGCATGATGTTGATTTGTGGCTCCCTTATCTATTTGGGAAATGCTTCCAAATTAAGACAGACCGTCAAAGACTCAAGTATTTTTTGGAACAACACATTTCCTCCCTGGAGCAACAAAAATGGGTAAGCAAGCTATTTAGCTATGATTATGAGATCATTTACAAGAAAGGAAAAGAAAATGTGGTTGCAGATGCACTTTCCTGCAAATATGAAGATGAAGGCTCCCTTTTTTTTCTTTCCTTCATTGTACCAGATTGGCTCCAAGCTTCTCGTCGGGAATGGCTACAAGATCCAAAAAGTTCACAGCTGATACAACAATTGCAGTCTAGTGCTCCAGCTCCCCTAGGGTACTCTTGGCTCCATGATGAGCTTCGATACAAAGTCCATTTGTAATTAAGTAAAAAATCAAATCTGAAATCCATGGTACTTTATGAGCTTCATGCTACACCCACAGTGGGGCACTCAGGGTTCACCAAAACCTATGACAGGGTCAATTGTTCTTTTTTCTGGGATGGTATGAAACAAGACATTCATACTTTTGTCACCAAATGTGATGTGTGTCAACACAACAAGGGATAAACAGTCAAATATTCGAGCACACTACACCCACTCCCGATTCCACCTGCTATTTGGAAATACATCTCTATGGATTTTATTACAGGCTTACCCAAATTAGGGAATAAATTAGTCATCATGGTGGTTTTTGATCGCCTTTCCAAGTATGCTCATTTATTCTCTTTTCAACTCTCATTTACAGCGTCCACGGTGGCTCAAATTTTCATGGATCAGGTCTTCAAGCTTCATGGCATGCCACACACTATTGTTTCTGATCATGACCCAACTTTCTCAAGCAATTTTTGGCAAGAACTATTCAAGCTACAAGGCACCCAATTGCATCTTAGTACAACTTATAATCCCTAGACTGATGGTCAAACAGAAGTTGTCAACAAGTGTTTGGAAACATATTTGAGGTGTTTTGCCTTGAAAAATAAAAATAAGTGGGATTAATGGTTACCCCTAGCTGAATGGTGGTAAACACTTCATACCATACAACTACATGCATGACTCCTTTTGAAGTAATATATGGACAGAAGCCACCTTCAGTTCTCTCATACTTACCTGGTGTCTCGAAGGTATAGACGGTTGACCAAACACTTGCATTTCGAGAGGCTATTCTCCATACCCTCAAAGAGAATTTGGTCATGGCATAGAATCGCATGAAGAAACAAGTCGATCAAGGTCGCTTTGAACGTCAATTTGAAGAAGGGGATCAAGTGTTTCTTCGCCTGCAACCTTACAAGCAGAATTCCCTCAAGGCTGAGCATTGTCAGAATCTAGCGCCCAAATTTTATGGTCCTTATAAAGTTCTCAATCTTGTGGGATAGGTGGCCTATCAGTTAGATTTTCCCAGTCATTCAAAGCTACATCCCATTTTTCATGTTTCCTGCTTAAAGAAGGTGATCAAAACTAAGTGCCAAATTCAAACCAACCTTCCCGAGTTAGCTGAAGAAGAATCCATTTGGCTATAGCCACAAGCAGTTTTGGACCAGCATGAGCGTCACCTACATCAGAGAATCATCAAGGAAGTGTTAATCCAGTGGAAAGATAAAACTCCAACATATGCCACTTGGGAACCAACTACCATTCTATAGCAATTTCTAGATCTCAAGCCTTGAGGACAATGCTATTTTTAAGGGGGAGGACATGTTAGGGTCCTAACCCGCACATAGGTAGAACAATATATTCAGATGTAATAAAGGTTAATATTAATAAGGCCTTGCAATAAAATATAATAAGTCGGATGTAAGAAGACCTAATAAAAGTTTCCGCTTCTAGAAGGATATTCCTCTAGATGCTTCTTTTGATAGGCACATTTAGTATAAATAGGATTTGAGGGTATGAGAACCCTAGCTTTGATATTATTGTAATAAAGTGCTGCTCAATTGGAGGTTTCCCCCTCGGAGAGGCCTGTGAACATTGATTTCAGAATCAAAATGATATTTATGTCGTTGTTCCTATATCATTTCAGTGCTATTGTGATGATTGTTCTGGTTATATTATTGTTATTCTACCATTTCTACCATTTTATTTCTGTTCTGCATACTTTTTATATCTGGTATATTACACACAGCCGGCGGACCGACAACAGTAGGAGGAACTCCAGCCAGTGAGGATGAGAGAGTTTGAGACAAGTAGAGAAAAAATTTATCTCACTCACTCGCATAGTCCCCATGGCAAAGATCAAGGATCTGCCACCGTCTATGCAGCCTCAAGTAGTGTGGGCATCACGGGCGTGGGTCTGACTTTTTCGACATTTGGAAAACACTGTTAACCGTTACAACAGGGCCAACATGCCCCGTCCTTAGTTAGGCTGGACTTTTCACATGACGAGGGCACTATTTGTATATTTTTGAGGGCATAATCCCCATGACTCCTTACTGGATGTATTTTTGAGGCACTTGCGCCCATGCCTGTACTCTGATATTTTTGATATTATATAAGGATTTTTATGTCTTTTTTATGTCTTATGGATTACCTTTTTTTTTTTTTTTTTTAATGTATTTACATGTGCATGTGTGTGTCTTTCCTATATGTGTGCAAGATGCCAATCTAAAATTTGATTAGCTAGAGTATATGTGACTTGATTTAATCTCCTAGGAACATGAAAATATGTAATATAAACAAAGCTTTGTTCTAAGAGACATACCCTAAGGAACCGTTGGTGTAAAGTAGGATCATGAACACAGTAGACTCTATTTAACTGAGACACAACTAATTGAGCATCTAAATAGACCCGGAGGTGAGAGATACCAAGTGAAAAAGCATCACAGATCAACTCAATAACTGTGTTTTATTCGACGACATTTTTTTTGGTGTCGCCTAAACATATACCTCCTGAATATAGTAACTGGCCCTGAGATGTAAAAATTACCCAAGTTGTGGAGGAAAGCTTCCAAGTGTGCTTGCTAGTGTTGTGTGTGAATCCAATGAACACATCTGATTCACTTGACATCTGCCACAATGAAAAAAGATAACATAAAAAATGACACGTCCATAAAACCAAAAGAAAACAAAAAGTAATAGTACAAAGACTATACATATGTTACAAAAAGTTACCCAAGGTGACCTACCTATGAGTAATACTTCTTGAGGTAGAGCCCATTTCTAGGTTCTACCAAAGAATTTCCCTCAAAGTCTACTAGAATATAGGTGCCCTTTTTTAGAACCTCTTTTATGATGAAAGGTCTGAACCACATGGGTTTGAACTTGCCTGCCCCTAGGGGGTCCTTATCTTGGTCATAGACCAGGACAAGGTCGTCTTCTGAGAAAATCCGAGGACGAACAGATCGATCATACTGACACTTGAATTTTTGTTTGTGAGCATTGTTAGTTAAGGCCACATCACGATGCTTCTCATTGAGTTTCTCAAGATATAATAAACGCTCTTCAAGCAGTGAAGTGTCTGGCAATAACTGTACTACCAACTTTAAATATGGGATTTGGCATTCTATGGGCAAGATTGCTTCCAGCCTATAAATGAGTTGAAAAGGTGAGAAATTGGTTACAGTATTAATAGATGTTCAGTAGGCCCATAATTTTGAGTATAACATCAAATGCCAATTTGACTTGGATGAATTGATCATTTGTTGTAGGATGGTCTTAAGAGATTTATTGACAACTTCCACCTGACCATTCACTTGAGGGTAGTAGGGTGATGAATGTTCTTTCCTTAGCCCAAGCTTTGATGTTAAATCAGTCATCATTGTGTTTTGAAACTGACTGACATGGTCAGTGGAAATCTCTCTTAGGACGTTGAACCGTGCTATAATCTAGTTAAACAGAAAGAGGGCAGTAGTCTCGCCATCATCTTTGAATGGTGTCATAGCTTCGATCCACTTGGTGAAGTAGTCTACTACTATGATGATATAATGGTGGCCCCTTGCTGAAGGAGGGTTGCAAGTAGTGTAATCAATCCCCCACTTGGTGAAGGGGCCAACGGTGATGATGGGAAACATGGGAGTGGGGTGTGCCCTCATCTTTCATGAGAATATTTGACATGGGTGGTACTTATTGACTGATGCGATACAATATTTGATTAGTGTCGGCCAGAAGTAACTGGCTCATAAAATATTTTAGGTTGTTGCCAACCCAGACAAATGACCACTACATGCTCCAGTATGGCAGTCATTAAGCACAATTTCCTCTTCTTCATGAGTGAGGCACTGACGAAGGATGCAATCTACACCTCGCCGATACAAAGTATCTTTGAGTATGAGATAGTTCTTGGCCTGATGGCATATACAGTGACGCTCATCATGAGAAGTAGAGGTGGGGCACTTCAAATTCTAGAGATAGACAAGTATATCTCCATACCAGGGGTCTGAAGATGCTATAAAAAACATGTCTCCTTGAATAGGTGACTCTTCAGGCATAACATCACTTGACTTGACCGGAAGTTCTGAGATGAGTTCCACAAAGACCAATGACTTTTTGGATTTTGCCGAAATGAAATCCAAGTCAAATTCCTGGAGGACAAATATCCATCTACTAATCTTTCTGCCGATTACTCATCATGTCAACATGTATTGAAATGGATTCACAACGGCAATGATGGTGGTCATGCAAAACAAAATATAATGATGGAACCATTGGACAACATGGACTGTTGCCAATGCAAGTTTTTCGATGTGAGAATAATAGAGTTTCAGTCCAACCAGGACTCAAATTAGGTAATAAATCACATATTTTGAGAGCAAATCATCCTCCTGAACTAATACCATGCCAATGGTTGAATCTGCCGCAGCCAAGTACATTAAGAAATCTTTGTTATAATTGGGTGGCCGAAGAAGAGGGGAAGTCATGAGGGAATGTTTCAACACTTCGAAGGAGCATTCAGTGGCTTCATCCCAATGAAAAGGAATGTCTTTCTTTAGTAAATGCATAAATCCCTTTGTGATCTCGGCATAATTCGTGATGAAACGTCGCAAAATTTTTCTTTTCCCTATAAACTTTGAAGTTGAAGGATTGTACGTGGGGGAGGAAACTGAACTATTGCCTCAACCTTGACATGATCGACCATGATCCCTGTTGTTGAAACTATGAAACCTAGTAGACGGCCCAACGTCACGCAAAAACTACATTTGTTGGGATTCAAGTGAATCTGGAAGTAGCGACATCGCTCAAAGATAAGTCAAAGGTGTGTGGGATGATCAATTCTCGTACAAGATCGTGATGCTAAATCATCTAGGTAGGCCTCGATGATATGTTTGAGATCGTGGAAAGAAAAAGACATGGCCCGCTGAAAGGTAGCTCCAGCATTTATTAGACCAAAAGACATCTTACGATATGCGAATGTACCCCATGGACAAATGAATTTTATTTTGTGTTGGTATTCAAGTTTGATTTGTATTTGATTATATCCTAAAAAACCATCCATGAAAGAAAAGGCCTTGCAACTTGCACATTCATCAAATATCTGGTCAATAAATGGTGTGGGGAAATTATCTTTTGGATAGGCTTTGTTCAAATCAAGGAAGTTCGTACATACACGAATCATACCCTGGTTTTTGTCAAATGACATGGAGTTTGACACCCATTGGGTCAAATGGACGGGGTAGATAAAACCTTCCTTGAGCAGTTTCTCTACTTCAACCTAAATAGTTGTTGCTTTCTTAGGATTAACCAGATGAAGATTCTATCGAATTGGCTTAGCATCAGGATAAGTCATGATTTCATGTTCAACAATTTTTGGATCGATCGATGCCTAGCATGTCCTCATAAGACCAAGAAAAAATGTCGCAGAATTCCTTAAATAAATCTGTGTAGATTCGAATCTCTTCGGGGGAGCAGTCAATTTGATGAAAAAATTCTCCACGATGCCAGGGGTTCTGGAGATGTTTATAGGTATAGTTTTGATGATGGTTGCCATATTACCCTCGGCATAAAAAACATGTGTAGCCAAAGGATTGATAGGGCAAGACCTATCTCCAGTCATAGTCAAAGTGAATTCTCCTGTTTAATTTCTGCTTAACTCTGGGAGGAAGTAAGATCTGTGATGGAGATCATCCCAGGGTTTATCCAGACTAGTAATTGCTTCAATGATATCTTCATCTGAGGGAAAGACTAAGTCTAAAGAATCTGTATCATCGAGGGAACCTTGAGCCCAAATAGTCTCTAGAATAATATCTAACTCTTGTGTGGAAGTTAGATCAAGGTCAACGAAAGCTTGTTGGGCTAAAGAGTATGCCACTTTTGCTATGGACAATGGCATGGAAATACCATGGTTCCCTGCCACTTCCATTATGGCCGATGGGGAAGGAATAATCCATGGACCATTGAAGTAAGTCATGCGAAACGACGAAAATTGGAAAATCTCAACCTTATGGTGGTCAGATATAAACTTAACATCGCCTTGAGGAGGCGGGTAATTGAAAGTAACCATCAAAGGTGGGAACAAACCAACCCCTATGTTGATGATTTTAGGTTGAGGGTTATCAATCATTGGGACCGTGGATTCCCCCAATGAAGTGTCAGGACGGGAGAAAGACAACTGATCAATGGTCACAATCCGACCCTCATGTGGAAACAACAAGACCCAGAAAACTGTAGCGACTACTGCTTGCATAGCATAGGTCCAAATCCTCCCTAATGAGAGATTGTAGTTGAGAGATGCGTTGACCACTTCAACCTTGACACACATGATTTTACCTCCTAACTATATGGGAAAAGAGGGGATAATTCCATGTGGTCGGAACGAATGACCATCGAAAGAGGTAAGAAGAGTAGGTGACGGAGAAAAAGTGGGTTGGCCAATGGCCTTCCAACACACTAAAGACATTACACATGTTGAGGTTCCCTCATCAACCACTGTGCAAAAAACAATCTGACTAAAAGTTTTTGTGGTGTAAGACACTACTATTTGGAATGCTACATGGTAAGGGAGAGGAGGTTTTAAGTCGGTTGTATCAAGCATGATTGTACTTGGATTACAAGTCTCAGCGGATCCTAAAGTGGCTAATAGAGCCTTTCTCTGGGAAGGGAAGATTTGGAGGACTTCCAAAGAAGACATTGCATAAGGGGTTTGAGACAAATCCTCCACCACAGAGTAGTTCTGGGTGGCCCTTGCATTTGGGTTGTGAGAAGGTTTCTTAAATGCACCTTTTGGGATACGTTTCATCATTTCACCCAACGTCTTCTCGATCTAGAGAGGAAGAGATGGAGTTTCAACTTCTTTACCTTTCTCAGAGGTGCTTGGCTCACTGTAATCATGTGCTCTAGTCGATATATAGGCATCACCTTTCATCATATACACATTCGCAGATGCAGAATTGTTTGGAGATGGAGGGGGTCCTTGACTACCCCCTTCCGTGCTCATAGAGGATTGAGTTAAATTTTGGCCATGTTGAAATGGGTTTGTTAACATAGCAGGATGCTTCTATGACAACAACGTTTGGGCCTCTGCAAGTAGAGGGAATTAGTGAGTCGGGTGGTCTTCTGTGCATAGATTACATGGATACTTCGACTTCCTTTTTTCGTTGTTTCCTTCGCCAGTATTATGAGTGGGTTTCTTATCCCCTTTACCCTTCTTACGTTGTTTCTTCTTTCCATCAAGCTACTGGGTGGCCTTCATATTTTTTGATTGCACACTATGTGCATCCAAAGTTTGGGTAGGGGGAGCAGCCAGAACAGTAGTCTGGTTGGCCGCTATATGCTGTATAGACAATTGTTGTAATTGTTTCATCAGTTGTTCAATGGGCTTTATTTTTGCTGAACCAACAATACCATTGACATGTGTTCCAACTCTCTGTCTGGTTTTATCAAGTATTGATTGTGGCACATTTGACAAGATTTCATACAGTAGACCAAACTGAGAATAAATTAGCTCAAGCTGTTGAGCTCGCATGATTGCATATTCTTTAGAAAACACTCCCGATGTTCCGACGTCTTTGGATAACTATGGGACCAAAGACTTAAGAAGCCACTCAAGCTAAAATGCTGGTGGGACTGGCACCTTAATCAAACTTTTTTGGCATCTCCATTCTCGGATGTGATCAGAGATATGGTCCACTTTTTTCTATGAGAAACTGGCCAACAATTCTGTGCTAGCATCATATCTCACAGGTAATTGGAAATGGTTTAGGAAAGCCATTGCCAATTCACCGAAGGAAGAGTATCTTGAGCGGTCGAGCTAAATGTACCATTTCACAACACTCCCAATGAGAGTATGTTGAAACAATCACAACTATATAGAGTCATCTTTCAATGAATTAGATGAGTACCAAAGGTGAAAATTAGTCACATGATCCCCTGGATATTCATTGGGCTTGGCTTCAAACTTTGGTATGTCCGAAGGCAACTTCATCAGCATAGGGGGCCAACGAGGATCGTGACAGACAGGGTTGTTCAACAACCTTGTTAATTCTGGCAAATGCAAGGTTGCCAGGAAAGGTAGTTTGGGTTGTTGGTGATAACCATGGAAAAAGGGGCCTGGAGTTTTAATGGCACCAGTTTTCCTGGAAAAGTTGGGTTGCTGGCCCGGTTTCTGGTAAAAACCATGGCCATGACCAACATACAAATTCTGCATTTGAGGAGACATCATCGGTTGATTCCCGAAATAGGACATATATGGTTGGGCGTGCATTACATTCGGGGGAATTTGGGAAGGGTTTCCCCATGCCGATTCCATGGGCATAGGTACTACACCTTGCCCAGGGTTCCATTGGTTGTGAAAAGAGTTTCCCCTGATCGACATTCTTGATGAGGGAACTGATCCCTGCTAAGAATTCCAAGGCCCTAATGTGAAAGAAGTTCTTGGGTTTTCCCCTTGTGCAGAAATAATACCTTGCATAGGATTAGGTAGTCCATAGCCAGGGTTTCCCCTAGTCAGGAAAGTAGTTGATGAGAAAGTGTTGTTACCAAACGCACCGAACAAAGAAAATGGTGTCGAACCTATCGACATATTATGATAAGGTGGTCCTTGACTCCCTGCTCCAAATGAACTATGGTGTGCATTTGGCCCGATGAAATGCTGGTGGGCACCACTGAGTGAAGGGGACGAAGGAGGTATATGTCGTCCTCCATAAGGGATAGTGTTAAAGGGAGATGAAGTGCCCCCGATGGGTCCTTGAAGAGGAGCATTAGAGCTCCTTGCCCCTAGAACTAAAGTTTGTAAAGTGGAGTAGGAAAGCACAGGACTTGTACCTAAGCTAGGCATCCCGTATGAGAATGTAGGACCTGTCATACTCTGTGTGAAAGGAGTAGTGGCCACTGCCAAAGATGGGATAAGACCACTTCTCGAGGTAGAGGCAGTCAAGACCATGGTGGCTTAGACCAACGATGGTGGGTTAGGAGGTGGAACACCCCCTATGGTGACAACCATAGTGGGAATAGAAGAATTCTCGGAGGAAGTGGCAACATTTGTTTCCATTGTTGTATGTGACACAATCTGGCACTCGTAAGGATAAATCTGTACAATAATGGGTGCCGAAATATCAGTGGTTGGAGTTTCGAATGGACCAAGAGCTTCTACTCCAAGGTTTGAAATGGTTGGTTCCTTCGAATGTTGGTCGGGCACCGTTTCCTATGAACCGGTTGCTTCAAAAGACCCTTGTTGGTCTAGCTTTCACCTTAGTGGTGGCGGGGGTGGCTCCAGTGCAATCGGTGGTAGGCCAAGAAGCCTTTGTTATTGACGGAGCTCGTGATCCTCCACTATGTAAGAAGATCAAAGACACACTAGGGATTTCTGTTCGTTCAAAAATAACACACACTAGAAAAAGTCCCTACGAGATAAAACAAACACTTACTAAACTAGTAGGAAGAACAGTTACAACAACCAACACTAGAGAAACTTACCGGTGCAAGTGCAACTCGAATATGGAAGCACCCTCTAGGTATACACTGCAAAGTGTGGCTCGATGTCTATGCTAGGTATCATGGTCTACCCCCACAGTCACCTGTGTAAGTCCCTAAAATAATGGCAACTAGGTTGCCAATGCGTGAACAGTCACTAGGCGGGTACAATCGACAGTTGGGTGGAATGCAATGAGCAGGGTATCAATCCCAAAACCTGTCAAGGGTATCGAAAGAAAGTGGTTTGGAAGACAACTGAGGACCTAGAATAGATTCGAGACACATGAAGCTCCGTGGCAAATGCAATCGAAGAAATCCCAAAACAAGCCCTTTATATGTGTTCCCCACTATGCTTGGTCCAGCTTTGGAGGGGTTATCTCCACTACCTTTTTGCATGTGACTTCATGTTTATCCCTTGTGTTAGAGGGGGGTCCTGGATAAATTTCACGATACTGGACTTTTAACACTCCCTAGCACAGACTCTTATCTATGTTTTACAGCCTTGAAGAGTTTCCTCTCCAACCTAAATCAAGGCTCTAGCCTAGACTAGTTGATGGACCCTACAAACATAAAGTCTAGTTGATTTTAATTAATCGTTAATTTGTATGGCTTGTCTTAAGTCAAAGCTTATTAAAGTGAAACTAGTGATGTTTTTAAAAGATGAAAGAAAAGATACACAGAAAGATGGAAACAAAATAACTTCTTCTTAACAAAAATTTTAATCAACTTTTCAAACTAAATTTTTTTCTAAGATCTTTAAGCAGCAAAATCGAAACATGATTTCACTCGACTACGAGCTACTTATTTTCCTAAGTAAACAACCAAGAACTTATGAAAGAAAAACTTTTCCTGGTTATTAATGCTAACCAACAACTACTTAACCAAACCAATAAATAGAAGAGTTTTTTATTTATTTAATGCTCACAAAGCAAAAAAGGAAAAATGATGACAAGTAAAGACCAAGAAAACTTCTGGCCTAAGCGCAAATTGCAAAGAGTTACCGACAATAACACACAAATTGATTAAAGCAAACTCTCACACTTGTCTAAAAACCCTATGAAAGAAAACAATTTGAGGAGAACTTTTTAATGAAAAAGAAAGCTATTGTTGAAATCAGACCTAAGTTTCCAACTACTATGAAAAAGACCAAGATTAAATCAAGGAAATCCCTGAGAGGTATAACTCTTGATAAGTAAGAGGATGAATGCCTCTCCTTAAACAAAAATTTTCTCGACAGGAACACTGCTGACAGTTCAATAGCCAACATGAGCACGCGAGCTGTGTAAGGTCAGAATGCGTGTACATGCATGTGGGCCTTATACATGCCACGTGTTCCTTTGCAATTCTTCCAAAAATGAAAAAAAAAGCAATCAAACACTGGCAGAGACTACTGGTATTGAGAACCAGAGTCCCTTGAAGACTCAGAAACTTACTGTAATAGAAAAGAAAAATAATTCAAGGAAAATTCCATAGAACAAGACCAATCTGAGGTGGTACCTCAGCTACAAATTGAAAAAATAGAGACCATAATGAGATCTAGAAAACCCCTCAGAAGAATCACTTCTGACAGGGGAGAGAATGACTGACTCTCTAAAAAAAAAAATCTGAATTCAGACACGCAACTGATACTTCATCAACTAGCATGTGCACGCAGGCTGTGTGAAGGTAGGGCATGGGTACATGCATGTAGGCCTTATACAGGACGTGTGTACCTCTGTGACTTACGAAAAATAAAAAGAAGCCAAGCAAAGAAAGAAGGGAATACTGGTATGGAGGACCATAATCCCTACTATCTCACACTCTTCCAGAAACTCAGAAAAAAGGTGGTGAAACCAATTTAAAACTACCAAAAGCGTATCCCCATAAAACCTGAGAGATCCACAGTATGGTCGCCAATTCTGTTGTGGGTGGGAAATCCCTCCTATGGACTAGCACTAAGGGTTTTATCATGCATGCAAAAATTACCTAAAGATTCCTACTTTCTACCATCATCCCATGCCTAAACCCCATTATTGATATGCAAATACAAGGTTAAAAAGATCAAGTTGATGTACCTTATTTTCGTGTTTGATGTCGATCCATTTTCATGCTTGGTCACTCCTCGACTGTAACTCTCCTCCTAATGCTGACCTACATTCACAAAACACAAACAAAGAACTCCACATGCATTTGATTTATGAACTAATGGGTTAGAGATTTAATCAACATATAATCAATATTCAAACAATAGAAACCTCATATGGCAGGACGGGAAAAGTACTTCTTTTATTAATATGACAAGAATACCTTACAATAGTGAGATCAACCACTGCTCGTTGAATCTGGTTCTGGGCTCCTCTTCAACTATGCTCCAACTACTTCTATATATGCTTCTCTTCACACAATAGTTGAAAAAGGTTGAAGCAAGGGGAATGCTAATTCGGGTAGATTTTCTTTACTATGATTTTCCTCCTTTCAAATGGAACCCCTACCCATTCTTTTATAGGCTAGAAGGAGCTCGGTATTTAGTCGAGTGACTGGCCATGCACAGTCGAAAGGTTTAGTTAACTTACCCAAAACTGTGTGTTCCGTCAACAACTTTCCATTTTTTGTGATTTTGTAGGTACATGCGGGCTGTAATGGGCCATCTAGTGTGTACATGCAGAATGTAGTGGGTCTGCTAGCATGTGCCTTTAAAAACTGTGTTTTTAAGAAGAGATGTTCAGTAGTGGCTTGACAAAGAAGGAAAATGAGATGGCCTAATGCCAGGTAAGCATGTCTGGTGCAAATTAGGGTTATAACACTGACAAAGGGGAGAATTGATGACGGAATTGAAGATGGTTGTCAGACAGAAAGTTTCGACAACAACAAACATCAAGTATGCTAGATGGGCATGGAATTTTCCAAATGGGAAACTGCAGTCTATAGATGACATACTTTAGTAGAATTATGGTTCAATAAGTTTAAGTTGAATCATACGTAATTGAGATGTTGAATTTGATTTTTAGAGCAATGATGTGAACGTTTGGTTCACGTAGATGGTCATTCAACCTAACAGAGGACAAGAGGATCCTTCTGCATTGAAACTTGGCATTTTATTAAGTTGTTAGGCATTTTGAGGGATGTGTCAGACTAGAAGTTGATTCACTTCTCTTGGTCCGCTCTCATCAGATTGGAGTTTAAATTAAGTGAACAAATTGCATGCATCATGGCTCACATGATTACATAGTGATATTTTCCAGAGATGGCAGAATTTGGAAAGATTATGGTTCAATGACTTGCAATTGAATCATACACATGATACATTGGGATGTTATTGGACACCTAAAAGTGTCAATATTGGTTGGCGGTTATCCAAAAACCATCAGATACATGGTATCAATTGGTCAGTGGTTATCCCAAACCACAGATTCAGAGAGAACTTTCAGTGATGCAGTGATAATATAATGGTGATACTACATGTTCACCAATTAACAGAAGACATCAGATACTTCTAGCTTAGATACTTGGAAAAATGATCGAATTGTCAAGCAATCAGGGAATTTTTAGATATTGTAGTTGTTCACTTCCATATCTCATCTCTCTTCCAGTTCATTTTAGATGAACCATGCAACATCTAGATTGGCGGTTTTTCAAACAGTTCTTCATTGAGGCTCAACTCATGAGTTTCAATATGAAGACTTGGAATTGATACCCTGCTGGTATTATTGATCGGACTTGTGATTGAGGGGGGGATTGTTAGCCTATGGCTTACCTTTACCAATCACGAAGTCTACATTGTCACCTATATTTTTATTATTCATTTAGGATATTAGTAATATATCCCCAAGTGACAACTAATGATTTAGTTAATAATTCCTAGCCTAGTCATCATGCATGATTTTAGGATCTAGAGAAAATCCCTCGATGAAGTGGCATCACCCATTGTACTATAAATATGTAACATTGGTGTGAATACATTATGAGTTGGCTAGTGATCCCTTTCTGACATGTTGTTCTTGTCTTTATTTTATCAATCAATATTAGATCTTCTTTGTTTTATAAATTTAATGATGATATCCTCATTCTAAAAATCATAACAATTCCAATTGCACATCATTATTTAGTTAGTAAATTATTTGTATAACATACCTCCTATGATCATAGATGATCCATCATTATGTTTGTCTAATACCTGCAGTGCATGCCATGTAATTCAACCTCAATAAATATCTATAAAATGAATACAAATCATATCAGTAGCATTGTTTACTCAAAGATACATTTTTATGAGAATGTCAGAACATACCTTGACAGTGCTTGCAATCACCTTATAAGATTTATTTTTTAGACTAGTCCCTCATCATCCTAGATTCAAACATGGATTTACTCGATTAGAAAAAACTAAAAACATGATAGATATATAACTAAATAGAACTCCTAAATAATCTCCTCTTGGTTTCGAAAATAATTTATTGGAGCCATCTAAACTTGGAGCAAACCTCCCTCGATCTGAAGGGTCAACAACGAAGTCAACTTTGACTATGTTGTTTCTCTATTGGATCGAGGGAGGTTTGCTCCAAGATTAAACGACTCCAATAAATTATTCTCTACTGAACATGGAAAACCACGTGAAGGTGGAAGCTCATATGGACCTTCCCCCCCTGCCCCCCCTACATCACTCTCAATTCCCCAATACACAATCTATATTCTAATAGAAAATATGCATTAAAAATATTGAAAACTGATAAAAACATGTTTGTAAAGCTAAGAAAGAAAGCTAAGATAAAAGAGGTACAAAGTTGTTTGATTTCCTTTTTCTTTGAACAAAAGTACTACAAATGAATAGAATTGGATTTTTTTTTATCTCTCTATCCATATTTTACTAACCATCTATATTTCATATTTTGCTAACATAAGTACAACAAAGTATGCAATAACTCATTCAAAGGAAATGCAACAAAAAGTATGAAAGAACTCATTCAAAGGCATATGTCATAAAAAATGGTTTTTATATATTAGGTTTATCATCCAAAAAATGTTCCAACTATACTAGCTATATGTACATCAATATATCTTATAATAATTTTATACATCATCATTTGTTTTTAGGACTCTTATTATGTGCTTTCCAGATCTTAAGTAAATCTTCAACATCTGCGTGATCTTATTTTTCTAGGACTCTTCAATAGTTGATTCTACTTGAATCCTCTCATGCCTGAGAGCACACTTGGTCTTGCACTGACGACGTGCAAGATGCTGTGAGGGGGAATCCCCTACAAAAACAAAAAATATTAATTTTATATGGCCAATTTATAAATATCATTGAAGTAGTTCAATAATATTAAGAAAAACCTCTACAATGTAATTATTTACCTAGTACACTTGTTGACACCATTAGAATCATTGTCAGCATGTCCTCCTCTTCAGGTGAAGGATCCTGAAGTACAACATTCTCTACCATTGAAACCACAAAATTTATAAGGACACAATTGTAAATGCATAAGTAAAAAAAAATAGAAGTACAACATTTGAAATTATGAAATTATTAATCATATGATTAATATACAACCATATTACTGTCCTGGCCCTTAGTCTTGGGAACACCATGGGGATGCATCCCACTGGAATGGGGCTGCTCGAGGGAACCATGTTGATGTGATGTTGCACTGATATTAAGTACTAATGGGCTCATTGATAATGATATTCCCCTAATTAAAACAAAGTAACATATTATGTTTATGGACGATATCAAACACGAATGTATTTTAAAGGTAATGAAAGGTTAATGTGGATTGATTTTTATTTACCTTATCCTACAAACTAGATCTTGGGTTCTTCCCCATGTTTTTCCTATGTTTGACGACAACTTGATAGCCATACCTATAACCAATCTAGAGGTCTTCCTCCATGGTTTCGATTTCAAAATTGTCTCCCTACATTGCATAAGAGTATGTGTTTTTAATGTTATTAGATGAAATTACCTGAAAGTTGGAAGGCAATACAAATAATATTGTTAAGATGTATGGGTACTTACAATTCACGACTGCAACTTCATGTAGCTTCCCTGGCCTAGATTGTGCTGGACATGTTTGGAAATCCTTCCTTTCATTTCCTTCGAAGTGTTAGGCAACCTATCATCCAAAGTTTCAAGTATGTTGTATACCACACTTTTATTTAGATCTAATGTAAATTAAAGGTATTGAATTCAAAAAGTGATTTACCTTAGGGTACCAGTTGGTGTTTTTCCTTCTTATCTCAATTTATTTTCATTTTCATCCTCAATGAGCACCTTCCACTCCCTCTTTGAAACCGCAAGAGGATGCTCATACCTGGGGTTATTTTGCAAGTGAACCCTATACACATCTCATGTAGATTTCAAATATTGGCCAGCTAAGGAGGTGGCCACCTTTTTATTCAAGGTGTCTATTCCAAAGAGGCCTTCAAGATACTCCATAAGTTCTTTTTTAAGGTTGGAATTTTCAGAATTCCACCTCATGCATATGGTTGGCTAAAGAATCATCAATGTTTTGGTCTCCAAGTTCCTATAAAAATAGTCGTTTCCTACATGCAAAAATATATGATCATTAATTTAAAAATAATAATATAGATGTTCTATGTTTGAGATAGACAACATGAAACAATGAAAATATTAAAAAATACCCAAGAGTCTTATTTTCTTTAATGGAATTCCTTCCTCGTTGACCATAAATGTGCAAGGAAGGTTCCCCATGCTAGTAACACATCTCTCTCTAGGAAATGCAATCGTATAATCCAAATTATCAGGCTCATCTTTGTCACCTCCTCTAGAGCCTGGCTATGTGGCTACTTGGGGGTGCATGTCATGGCTCCCATCTAAAGGTGTGAAAGACAGAGAACTAAATATCCTAGAAGGTATATGAGGGCCTGAATTAGGAATTTGTGGCATTTGTGCAATGCCATTACTACCAACACCGGGGTGAACGGGCTCCAAATAACTCTATGTAAGAAAGAAAATGCTTTTTCGTTTAGATAATGTAAAAGTTAAAAAACAAACTTTCATAATTGAACTTATAACACAAAAAAATCACTTTAAATTATGGTTATTACCTTATGTGTCCTAATTGTGTTATAAGTAGTTTGATCATTTCTTGACCTCAGGATTTTTATATTCAAGGTTTAACAAGAGAGAAAGTTCCTTGTTCTCTTTAATGATATTCTTATGTAACATTACCATCGGTTCGAGGGATGAATACAAGTCATGCTCACCATCTGAAGCATGAGCATCATGGCTCGTAGACTACATATTTCAACAAAATAAATGTTATTTCATTTATGTACACAAATAAAATTATATAAACAAATAATAAAATTTTTAATTTTTAATCCTTTACATGTTCTGCAGCTGGGCCTTTTCCATGATAATCCTGCCACATTATAATATAATTAGAACCCCGAAATATTAAAAAAAAATTAAAGATAAAAAAAATTGTTTTTCATTCAAATAAAATTATATAAACAAATAATAAAATTCACATTAATTGTAAATTGTAAATTGTTAATCGTTTAGTACATGTTAAAGAGATAAAAAAATATAATGCAATAAGTAGAGGTTTCTTAAAGAGGTGTTTCATAAGTACCGACACACTATTATTCGATATATCTATTCGATTCAAATGGTAATCCAATAATAACTCTTCCCCGAGAGATATCTTTTTTATTGTGCACATGACTACCTGATTCCCTTCGTGTCCCTCATAAATGCAATTTAGTTGCTTGTTTGTTTTCCTAGGTCGCGTGTTGTTTATAACTGTGATATTGTATAAGGTTGATATTGTGTCACTAACATCCATGCACAAAACAAGAAACTATGAAGAAATTGTCCAGATAAAAAATCAAATGGATAATCCAATATGGATCCATACAAATCACAAATAAAGAAGTTAATAAGAGATGGTTCATTAAAAGTGATTCAGAAAATATCAATTGAAGAAGAGTTCAGAGATGAGAAAAAATGTCAATGGTGGATGTTTGGTGAGGAAGCATTAAAACCATCAAGTCACAAGTCTAGTCGATTCAAACTATAATAAGGTCAACTATCTAGAAGTCGATCAACTGCAAGATGAGTCAAAGACAAGTCGACCAACTTCAAGCCTGCAGATTGAAGGAAGTTGGAGAAGACAAGTCAATCAATTTCAAGGAAAGTCAAGGAAAATTCGACCAAATGAAGGTCAAAGTAGAAGGATAATTAAGTCAGAAAATACAAGTTGGCCAAAGAAAGTCTAGATGACCAAAGTCGAATTTCTCAAGATGGTTTTCTTCCAAGTCAAGTCGGTCACAGAAAGAAGTAACCTAAAGGTAAAATTTGAAGAAAACTTAAATACAAGACAGGTCGAGGCTGAAGCAATATGGGTTGACTAGAATTGAAATACTCAAGTCAAAATTTCTCTTAGTTGAGTCGACCAAAAAGATGTTTTTCAGTCGAATGACGAAGCAAATACGAAAAAGGGTGAGACCAAGTCAAATATTTAGTGAATACCAACTGAGAGGGAACTGATTTTAATATAAACATCAAGTGAAATGTTTACAAGTTGAGTTTAAATAATCAACAAAACAAGAGATATGTGGAGGTCGATTTAGATATTCACAAAAATATAATATGTACTGAAGTCGATATGGCATCTGACGATGAAAGGAAAATCTAGGAAAGTCACCTTCAAAGAACCTCCTATACTGGCCACCTCACACATGTTTTAGAGAAATGTCTCATGTATCGGTTAATTGGGAATGTTATGAAAAAAAACCATGTCGTAGAATTTTAAAAATTGTTTCCATCACTCTAGAATATTCATATGAAAATGACTGTATAAATTGGTGTATGAAAATAAATTAATAAAAGTTACCATTTGTGTTAATTAAATTAAGGGGTGCAATGTTTCATTCCAAAAGGACACATTGTTTCAAAGTGAAACCCTTTGGAGGAATATGAAGGAAAGAAGATGTCGTGGTGGATATATATATATATATATACACAACAACAACAATAATAATAATAATAAAGTTCATTCTATCAAGTTGGTGCCTATTTACAAGTTGAGTCTTGTCATGAGGATTGTATTCCTCACATCTTAGTTGGATCTGAGATCAACAACTTAGGTCTTGTTATAAGGGTTGGATTCCTCATTTCTTAGCTGGATCTAAGAACTACAAGTTGGGTCTTGTATCAGAGAGTTGGATCTCTCATATTTAGTTGAAGTTGAAGATATTAAAGAATTGATTTTATTTGTATTCATTCAAGTTAAATAAATAAAAGAAAGATATTTTATCTACTTCACACAATTTTTGTTATACATGTTCATGAATAATTAATTGAA
>SNQJ01S0029907.1:6605-18231 GCA_010110895.2 Picea sitchensis
ATTGCCACCATTGCCAACGTTCTTGATCTATATGGAGAACACCGTACCGGAGTTTGGCCAAGTCATATGTAATGTCGTACAAAGAGAAATAATGTTCCATTTGGGTTACCCAACCAGTGGGGTCTGAGCCATCAAATTTGGTCACATCGAAATGCGGAAGGCGCAGGTCACGTTGAAAGTGATGGTGCTGAAAGTTATAGGAATGAGAGGAATGTTCACCTTCAGTATGTGGAGGTGATTCAGAGGAAGGGTTATCTGTAGGGATATGCAACTTGGTGCAGAGTGTCGAAAAGATAGATTCAAGCTGGGTGGTCAGGTCTTGTTTGATTTCCTCCATTGAGGACTGCATGGTTGTATTGATGGTGGAAACATTAGCACTGAGTTATTTCACTTCTTTTTGGTCCTCGGTGAGACTATATTGCAAGGTATTGAAGTGAGCTTCCAATTCTTGGCTACGGTTATGGGCCATGAGGACAAGGGAACCGAAAAGGGGCGGGTGGGGTCAAAATTTTTTGCTGAAAAATGATATGTATGAAAGTGATAAAGGCGAAGAGATGAATCCAATGGAATAGGTCTCAATTTTTGTTTTTTTTACACCTGCGGAGTTATACTCCGGTCTGACGAATATTGCAGTGATGAAATGCCCAAATGCTTAACCAGGAAGAAATGTGTAGTTACTTGGCAACCCAAACACAGTTATGCGGCAATAAATCTTGTCTGTTTTAATTTGTTTATGTTTCTGTCCCCAAGGGTTAGGTATTCAAGGGTTCTACAGACAAGGGTTTTCCTTGTGCTATAGCTCTCTGATACATGTGCGGGGTCCAACAGTATTTCTCGACCCAATATCTCAGGGAAATAGATAAGGAGGATAGACCATACCCTTAGTCGTACTACCTGACTACCCAGTTACTAGAGAGTATCTTCCCGAGTGCTATTCTCGGTGGCACTATAGCAGTTAGGCGGTCGATCAATTTATCTAAAGAGTGCTTCAGGAAATCTAGGCCAATCCGTACACAGGTGTTGTCGGATGCGCTACCACTCGAAGGGGTACCAACAAGGGTTACAAGGGTGGCCAACAGATGTGTGCTTAAGAACCACTTGTATTTCTTGCATGTATGAATCCATCAATCGCGGGTTTATGCGTGTAATGACAGATCTTTGTGGCTTAAATACGTCGAAATACATCTCTACCCTGAAAAAAAATTTACCCACAATTTCTGCCAAGGAAAGTGCTCTGATACCACTTGTAATATACCAGATATAAAAAGTATGCAGAACAGAAATAAAATGCTAGAAATGGCAGAACAACATCAATATAACTAGAACAATCACCACAATAACACTGAAATGATATTAGAATAAAAACATGAATAACACTTTGATTATGAGAGCAATGTTCATGGACCTCTTCGAGGGGGCAACCTCTAGTCGAGCATAGCTCTATTACAATAATCTCCAAGCTAGGGTTCTCATACCCTCGACTCCTATTTATGCTAAATATGTCTATCAAAAAAAACATCTAGAGGAAGATCCTTCTATAAGCGGATGCTTCTATTAGGTCTTCTTACATTCGACTTATTCTATTTTATTGCAAGGCCTTATTAATGTTGACCTTTATTACATCCGAATATATTGTTATACCTATGTGAGGGTTAGGACCCTAACACATTGCCTTTCCTTTCCATACCATGTCATTCCTTGCATTTCCTTGGCTTGTGTTTCCTTTCCTTTCCTTACCATGCATTTCCTTGCTTTGCCTTGCCTTCACTTGCATTCACTTGTCATGTCTTTCCTTCACTTACCTTCACTTGCCTTCACTTTTTATGCCTTTCCTTTCCTTTCCATTCCTTGCCTTACCTTTCCTTGCCTTTCCTTTCCATGCCTTACCATGCCTTGCCTTGTCATGGCTTACCTTCCCATGCCATTCCATTCCATGTATTACCTTTGCATGCCTTGTCATGCCATTTCATGCCTTACATTGCCTTTCCTTGCCTTTCCTTGTCATGCCTTGTCATGCCATGCATTTCCTTGCCTTGCCTTGCCTTGCCATGCCATGACATGCCTTGCCTTGCCTTCCCGTGCCTTTCCTTTCCTTTCCATTCCTTCCCATGCCTTTCCTTTCCATGCCTTCTCATTCCTTGCCTTTCCTTTCCATGCCATGCCTTGCCTTTCCATGCCTCCCCATGTCATGCCATGCCTTGCCTTTCCTTGGACTATGCCTCATTGAGAAAAACCCTAGTGCCAAAGATTTTTCCAGTGGATAAATGATAACAGAGGGGCCCTGCTAGATAAAAGTCGGTGCTCTAGATCCAATGCAACTGACGGTTCATCCATCCGAGTCTTGGTTTGAGTTTTATTGTGAGTTTCAAATCCCCTCCTCAATCCATTTAGGGACATGTGGCCAATTTGGTTCAAGGGAATAAAATCCAAATCAAGTGGCATAACATAGTTTTTTAAGCTCCCACAAGTTTTTTGGCCAAGGCCCATGCGACTACACTACCCACAAATACCTCACATAGTGTTCTTGAAACTTGACCTCCTCTTTAGAAATTGCACTATGCATCATTGAGCAAAACCCTTGTGTCGGAGATACTCCAACAAACAGTTTTTTAGTGGATGGAATGATAGCAGAGGGGCTCCACTAGTTGAAACCCGGTGCTCCGGATCAAATTCAACTAGCGGTTCGTCTATCCAAGTCTCGGTTTGAGTTTTATCGCGATTTTCAACTCACCTCCTCGAGCCATTTAGAGACATGTGGCCAATTTGGTCCGAGGGCATAAAATCCAAACCAAGATACATAACAGAGTTTTGTAAGCTCCCAAAATTCTATTTGGTCAAGGTCCACGTGACTACACTACCCACAAATTCTCGACACATTGTTCTTGAAAATCGACCTCCTCTTCAGAAATTGCACTATGCCTCATTGAGAAAAACCCTAGTATCATAAATACTCCAACAAATAGTTTTCCGGTCGATGGAATGACAATGAAGGGGCCCCACTAGCTAAAACCCAGTGATCCAGATCCAATGAAAATGGTGGTTTGTCCATCCAAGTCTTTGTTTGATTTTTATCACGATTTTCAACTTGCCTCCTCAATCCATTTAGGGACATGTGGCAAATTTGATCTTGGGGCATAAAATCCAAACTGAGTGGTATAATGTAGTTTCATAAGTTCCCACAAGTTTGTTTGGCCAAGGCCCATGTGACTACACTACTCATAAATTCCCGACACAATGTTCTTGAAAATTGACCCCCTCTTCAGAAATTGCACTATGCCTCATTGAGAAAAACTCTAGTGCCAGAGATACTCCAACAAACGGTTTACCCACGGATAGAATGAAAATAGAGGGGCCCCACTAGTTGAAACTTTGTGCTTTGGATCTAATGCAACTGGCAGTTCATCCGTCTAAGTCCTGGTTTTAGTTTTATCATGAGTTGTAAGTCGCCTCCTCAAGCCATTTAAGGACAAGTGGCCAATTTGGTTTGGGGGCATAAAATCCAAACCTAGTGGCATAACGGAGTTTCGTAAGCTCCTAGAAGTTTGTTTGGACAAGGCCCATGCAACTACACTACCCACAAATTCCCAACATAGTGTTATTGAAAATCAACCTCCTCTTAAAAAATTGCACTATGCCTCATTGAGAAAAACCCTGAGTGCCAGAGATACTCCAACAAACAGTTTTTCGGTGGATGGGATGATAGTGGAGGGGCCTCACTAGCTGAAACACGGTGCTACATATCCAATGAAACTGATAGTTCACCAATATGAGTCTTGGTTTGAGTTTTTTCACGAGTTGTAACTCGCCTCCTCAAGCCATTCAGGGACATGTTGGTATGGAAATGTAAGGAAAGGCAATGAAATGAAACGAAAGGCAAGGCAAGGAAATCGAAGCCAAGACATGGCAAGGCTAAGAATGGCATGACATTGAAAGATAAGGAAAGGTATAGGTCTAGGTCTAGGTCTAGGTAAATCCTATTACTTATGATAATCCATGTTAGAGAAATATATGATACCTTAGATATATGAGTAAAGAGAGCTTATGTTATGACATTGAAATTCTCATGCAAGTATTTTTATATAAAATATATGGGATAACAAGTTGTAGAATTACATGCTTAATGAATCCTTTGATTGTAATTTTTACGTATTAAACTTATTCATTTAGTACAAGCATTATTTACATATTAAACTTGTTCATTTATGTATTAAACTTGTTCATTTAGTCGAGGTATGACATGTCATAGCATGGCAAGTGAATGCAAGGCAAGGCATGACAAGTGAACGCAAGGAATGGAAAGTGAAGGCATGGAAAGGCATGGCATGGCATGGTATGGCAAGGCATGGAATGAAAAGGCATGGTATGGAAAGTAATGGCATGGAAAAGAAAGCCATGGCATGGCATGGCATGGAAAGTGAAGGCATGGCATGACATGGCAAGGCATGGCATGACATGGCAAGGAAAGGCATGGTATGGAAAGACATGGTATCGAAATACAAGGCATGGAAAGTGAAGGCATGGAAAGGAATGGAATGGCATGGCATGGCATGGAAAGTCATGGTATGGAAAGGCATGGTATGGAAAAGCATGACATGGAAATGCATGGTATGGAAAGGAATGGCAAGGAAAGGCAAGGCATGTCATGGAAAATCATGGCATGGCAAGGCAAGTCATGGCAAGGAAAACCATACCATAGCATACCATGGTAAGGAAATGCATACCATACCATGGAAAGGCATGGCAAGGAAAACCATACTATACCATACCATACCATGGCAAGGCATGGCATGACAAACCATAACATACCATACCATGGCTTGGAAAGGCAAGGAAATGAAAGACATACCATACCATATCATACCATACCATGGCTTGGTAAGGAAAGGAAATGAAAGGCATACCATACCATGGAAAAGCAAGGCAAGGTATATCATACCATACCATACCATGGCAAGGCATACCATACCATACCATACTATAGCAAGGCATACCATACCATGGCAAAGCAAGGCAAGGTATACCATACCATAGCATACCATGGCAAGGCATACCATACCATACCATTCCATAGAAAGGCATACCATACCATGGCTTGGAAAGGCAAGGCAAGAAAAGACATACCATATCATACCATGGCAAGGCAAGGCAAGGCATACCATACCATACCATACCATAGCTTGGCAAGGAAAGTAAATGAAAGACATACCATACCATACCATACCATGGAAAGGAAAGGAAAGGCATGGTATGGCAAGGCATACCATACCATACCATACCATGTCTTGGCAAGGAAAGGCAAGGAAATGCATACCATACCATACCATGGTAAGGCAAGGAAATGCATTCCATACCATGGCAAGGCATGGCATGTCATGGAAAGGAAATGCATAGCATGGCATGGCAAGGCATACCATACCATACCATACCATACCATACCATATCATGGCAAGGCAAGGCAAGGCATGGCATGGCGCGGTAAGGCAAGGCATGGCATGACATGGAATGGCAAGGAAAGGCATGGAAAGGCATGGCAAGGCATGGCATGGAAAGACATGCAAAGGAAAGGCATGGCATGGAATGGCATGGAAAGGTAAGGCAAGGCAATGCAAGGCATGGCAAGTCAAGGCAAGGAAATGCAAGGCATGGCATGGCATGGCAAGGAAAGGCAATGCATGGCATGGAAAGGCAAGGCAATGCAAGGAATTGCAAGGCATGGTATGGCAAGGCATGCAAAGGCAAGGCATTACATGACATGGAAAGGCAAGGCAAGGCAAGGTATGGCATGGCGTGGCAAGGCAAGGCAAGGAATGGCATGGGAAGGCATGGCATGGCAAGGCAAGGCAATGCAATGCATTGCATGGCAGGGCATGCAAAGGCAAGGCATGGAATGGCATGGTGTGGCAAGGCAAGCCAAGGCAAGGCAATACAAGGAAAAATATAACATCCCTTAAACTAATTAATCATTAAATGAAAGGGGGCTAAAAATGCAAGCTTAAACTAGGGTTTAGATAACAAATTCATGTTTAAATGCAATATGACACATGACAACCCTACAATATTCAAGACATCAAGCTCTAAAGGGTTGAACGTTATGACATAAATGTCATAAAAGGTGTCAAGGTGTATTCCAAGGGTTTAATTGTGAGGAATGGCATTGGAAAGGCAAGGCATACCATACCATACCATACCACACCATGGCAAGGAAATGAAAGGAATACCATACCATACCATGTCAAGGAAAATCAATGCATACCATACCATACCATGGCAAGGCAAGGCATACCATACCATACCATGGAAAAGCAAGACAAAGGATTGTCTGGCATGGCAAGGCATACCATACCACACCATACCATACCATACCATGGCAAGGAATATCATACCATACCATACTATACCATGGAAAGGAAAGGCAAGGCATGGCATGGAAACGCATGCCATACCATACCATACCATACCATGGCAAGGAAAGGCATGGCATGGAAAGGAAAGGTATGGAAAGTCATGCATAGAATGGCATGGTAAGGAAAGGCATGGCATAACATGGCATTTCAAGGCAAGGCATGGAAAGGCATACAAAATAAAGGCATGGCATGCCATGGCATGACAAGGTAAGGCAAGGCAAGGAAAGGCAATGCAAGGCATGTGATGCAATCGGGCTCGCAAGCACGTCCACTCACAGGATCTTTCCTTCTTCCACGACCCGAAGAACTGTAACGCTCTTCTATTTCCCTGTCGAGAAATCTGCACCCACAGAACTTTTCGCACGATCCCCTCTCTGCAGTCGGAGGATCGGAATTCGCGCCTTTGCGAGGTCAGTGGTCGAGCATTGTACCCTCAAGTCCCCGAGACCCGACGATAGTCAACGCTGACCTTCTCTTCTATTTCGGAACTTTCCCTATCGCAAATTCGACACTCGTGATGTCGAGCAACTCGATTTACCGAACTCTGACTCTCGATACACCGAAACTCCGACGCACGGGCGAGTTGGCTATTCAACGTCCCGTGACCTTTGTCGGGATTTCGGACTTCGCAGGATCACAAATCCTGAGGTCAATGTTTCGGTACTTCTTGTTGCGAAACTCCGATATGAAGTGCCACTTGTCCACGTCACCAACTCCTGTGGCCCCACACTGGTTACGTAGCCGTCGGGATATCACGTATCGTGATTTCATGATTCCCGTTGCAATACTACGGAGTTTCAACCTATGAAACCCCGATATGCGAATCCACGAATAAATCCGACGGTCCTTGTGACTCGGATCTACGGTCCTGCCCCTCCTGAGCTTCAAACCTATTGGGAATACTCCGATGTATCTCCCTTGCACCTCCATGAGATCTAATGGATTATGGATATTTGCGAATCCTCCTCGGAGAACTCCGTCCGTCCGTTCCTCCTTGATGATTTCTGCGAGACGAACCAAAGCTCCCTCTGTGAAGACTGGTCCACTTGCATGCCAAATTACGACGCTTGCTTGAACGCTCCACGACACAAAACTCCTTGTGCTTCTCTTTGATGATTACTCAAAGGTCCTATACCTCATGAGCTTTGTCAACTATGAATCCTTCAGAGAATCATGCACACACTCCTTGTAGCATACATTCAACACTTTCACGTGCTTGAATACTTCCGAATCTGCGCACACCTGCAGCAGTAGTCCTTCAACTCTTACTCAGGTTCACAACCCTGAACTTCACTCAGCCTGCGCACTCCTTGCAGGACTCCTGTGCCCAACTACACTCCTACGGAGATGAGAACAAAAGCTATCTCTATCTGAACCCTCTGTCAACGCACTCCTTGCGGACACTTCGACTGCACTCCTTGCAGGAATCTCTGGCTCAGATAGAGAAACAATTGAAACTCATTCCTACTTCCTCTCAGACTTCAAACTCAAACATGAAATCATATACATGGAATATTAAAGCAAATGTATAACAGGAAGCAAACATCAAATGAGCATAACATCCATACATAGAGAACAAACACAAAACCATGAATTTGAACCAATCATTTCTATTAATTCAAATGTTTGTACATGGGTGTTCTTACACATCTCTCTACATGCTCTTTCTCTTCTTCCTTGATTCAATAATATTACAATACACAATGAGGGTGTCTATATCATGTTTCCCTCTTGTGCTCTCAAACTGTCTAATCTAGAATTAAATCCTATCTACCTGCATTAACTACTTTAAATTCCTTCTACCTACTAAGGACGAGAGTTAAAGGCTCAAGGTCCGATTACATTATACAAGTGCGCTTCATCTTAATGAATTCATTTAAGATAGCACAACAACTTCCAAGGTAATTTCAAAATTTGCGCTGGTGCTCGTCCAGCTGAACGTTGTCTTCCACGTTGGCTCGCCTAATGTGGGAGATGCTCCTACATCATACTCCCTCACTTGAAAACTTGCATGGGATCTTGTCCATGAGCTCTTGCACAGTCTGTCCATGCTTATGAATCTCCGCTTCGGTCTCCCAGCTAGCATCTTCAACTGGATGGTTCTTCCACTTGACCAAATACTCAAAGTATTGTTTTTGTCTGGTCCTCTTGCTCACTTTCTTATCCAATATGCACTCCATCTGTGGTTTCTCTGCCACTGGCATCTGCTTTGTCCATTGGATCACTGGTTTATCATCTCCAGTCTCTGCTTCCCCAGCTCTGTATGGGTACAAATCCGAGATATTGAATGTCGGAGAAATTTCGATCCCATCGGGTAATTCAATCTCATAAGCATTTGTCCCAATATTCTTCAAGACCCTACATGGCCCGATTTTCTTCATCTTCAGTTTATTGTATGTTTCCCTCGGGAACCTTTCTTTCCTCAAATGTGCCAGAACCAAATCACCAACCTCGAACTGAAGTTGTCTTCTATGCTGATCGGCTCTGCGCTTATACTCTTGACTCGATTCCAACAATCGTCCCTTCACCTGGCTATGAAGTTCTTTCATCACCTCTGCAAATTCTTCTGCACTAGCGCTTCTAGTCGCAGTCAGTTCTGAATCCCTCAGTTCAGAAATTCCTCTCGGCTACATACCATAGACAACCTGAAATGGACTCTTCCCTGTGCTCCTATTAACTGAGTCATTATACACAAACTCTGCCTATGACAATATACTGTCCCACTGGCTGTGGTGCTTTGTCACCAAGCTCCTCAGTAAGTCTCCCAAACTTCTGTTCACCACCTCTGTATGTCCATCCGTCTGAGGATGATAAGCCGAACTAAATGCCAAGTTAGTTCCTTGCTTCTTCCATAAGGTCCTCCAAAAATACCCTATGAATTTCGTATCTCGATCCGAAACTATACTCCTCAGCAACCCATGAAGTCGAATGACCTCTTTGAAAAACAGGTTCGCAATGTGAGTTGCATCATTGGTCTTTTGACATGGAATGAAGTGTTCCATTTTGGAAAATCTATCCACCACCACAAATATTGAATCAACACCTCTTTTTGTTCTTGGCAACCCCAATACAAAATCCATGCTAATCGCATCCCATGGCCTTTCTGGTATGGGAAATGGTTGATAAAACCCTGCATTCTGCTTCCTTCCCTTCGAATGCTGGCAAATTCTGCATCTATCTACGAATCTCTTGACATATTCTCACATTCCTGGCCAAAAATATGACTCGTTCAACTTTGTGAACGTCTTGTCATGACCAAAGTGCCCTGCCAATCCTCCATTGTGTTTCTCCTTCAGCAGATTCTCCCTCATGGAGCATTTCAGAATACACAGTTGGTTGCCCCTGAACAACAATCCTTCTTGGATCATGTATTTGGCCCATTGGCTTCTATCCCTGAGAACTGGATTCTCAGCTGCTTCATATGCCTCCTTGAAATCCTGATCATCTGTATACATGTCCCTGAGATCATCAAAACCCAACGTTTTGACTCGGAACTCCTGCAACAACAAACACTTCCTGCTCAAAGCATCAACCACTTTGTTAGCAGTACCATAAATATGTTTAATCACAAAGGTGAAATTTTGCATATACTCAACCCATTTGACATGTTTCTGATTCAACTTTTCCTGTTGAGTCACAAACTGCAGTGCATGATTGTCACTGTATAAGACAAACTCTTTCGGGATCAAGTAATGCCTCCATTTCTTCAATGCCTAAATAATAGCATGGAACTCCTTATCATAAGTGGAGTACTTCACTTTCGCCTCATTCAGCTTCTCGCTGAAGTATGCTATCGGCCTGTCTTCCTGACTCAAGATTTCCCCTATTGCAAATCCGCTTGCATCGCATTTCACCTGAAATGTCTTCTGGAAATCCGGCAACACTAAAACTGGTTGTTCCGTAATCTTTTTCTTCAACAGGTTGAAACTTTTCTCAGCTTCTTCTGTCCAGTGAAAAGACTTGTGTCTTTTCTTCACGGTATCCATCATTGCTGTGCTAATTCCACTGAAATTCCTAATGAATTTTCGGTAGAAACTAGCCAATCCGTGAAAACTTCTCACCTCGAAAACATTCTTCAGTGATGGCCAATTCTTGATTACCTCCACCTTATCTGGATCCATCCTCAACTCATTTGCCGAAATAATAAACCCCAAATAAATGAGTTTTGTCTTCATAAATGAGGACTTCTTCATATTTATTAACAGCTTCTCCTGCTGTAGTTTCTGCATCACTATAGCCAAATGCTTCATATGCTCTGCCACTGTTTTACTGTAAACCAGTATGTCATCCAAATACACAATGACAAATTTTCTGATGAAATCCCTTAGGACTTCGTTCATCAACCTCATGAAGGTACTTGGTGCATTCGTTAAGCCAAACAACATAACAAGCCATTCATACAACCCTTCGTTTGTTTTGAATGTTATCTTCCATTCATCACCTTCTCTCATGCAGATCTAATGATAACCTCTTTTCAAATCAATCTTTGAAAAATACTTTGCTCCACTCAAGCAATCCATCAGATCATCCATCCTTGGCAATGGAAATCTGTACTTGATGGTTATCTTATTAATCGCCCTCGAGTCAGTACACATCCTCCAGCCTCCGTCTTTCTTCAGACTGAGTACTGTTGGAACAACACATGGACTCAAGCTTTCCCTGACTAAACCTTTGTCCAACAAATCCTGGACTTGCCTCTTAACCTCTTCATTCTCTTGTGGTGTCAATCTGTACGCGGCTTTGTTTGGAAAAATAGCTCCTAGTATGAGGTCAATATGATGAATCACACTTTTGATCGGTGGCAACGAACGAGGTAATTCGTCCACTACTATGTCAGCGAACTCTTCCAACAGTTCCTGAACTTTTTCTGGTAAATCATCCACTCTTGTGCTAGTCAGAACAATCCTCAGTTTTCTGACTACAATGAACTGTGGATCCTCCTTCTCCTTAACCTCTGTAAGAAGTTCCTTCCCACTCATGAGAAGTACTGTGTTGCTTACTTTAGGCTTCACCTCCTTATCCTTTATCAGAAGTAACATGTGTGTCCTCCCATTCTTCTCTAGGGTGTATGTGTTCATTCTCCCATCATGAATCACATTTCTGTCATATTTCCACAGTCTGCCCAACAATAGATGACAAACATCCATAGGAATGACATCACACAAGATCTTATCATTATATCCCCCTATCTTGAATTCAACTAAACATTGTTTAGTGACAGT
>SNQJ01S0029907.1:24076-43021 GCA_010110895.2 Picea sitchensis
TTGTTCTTTTTTTACAAAATGGCAACTCGTGCCCAGTATACAAAGCGACAACAAGTTCCCTAACATAAAAAAACATCCATATGTTGGCCTAGATACAAAATGGTAGTAGTTGGTCAATCATTGACCACTTCCACCCTCACCACCCTCAGGAGCATCTTGGAAATCAATATTTCTTCTCTTGCTCAAGGAAGCACCTCGAGAGGTTCTAGGTCTGGGCGTGCTTCGACGCTCTAGAGACTACACAAAGAATAAAAATTGTTATAAGTTTTTTTCCTCAATGAATTAATAAAAATACAAAATGATACTTTGTAATTTAACCTAAGATAGCTCACCACATATGCTACTGTCAATCATGAGGATCTTACCCTCCTCCACGGCCCCAGTATCTCCGTGATTTCAACCTGCATCAGTTACAAGTATCAAGTCAATTAAACAAATATTCGTAAAATCAAATCCATGAAACATACAAAATTATCATCAATGCATTATCACATCGTGAATATATTAGGCCTCTATGGAGATTCATTGGAATATGGAGCACTAGGTTTTACAACTTGCTCCAAGACAACCTCTATTGTGGCAGTCTCGATCAATGGGGTTGATCTGGTTGATGGAAATTTTGAGGGTGGGCCGTGATGGGCCTCCATAGGCTATACAATTGATTTCAACTCCCTAGGCCTAGATAAAGGTAACCTAGAAGAAATGCCCAGGTGCTCAAAGAGTGAAATAGTACCATAACTAGCAAAAATATCCACAACTGGCATACATATTAATAAAATTGAACTATTAGTACCAACTAGTAAAATTCAAAAACATAAACACAAAAAAATTGAGAATTATAATATAAACATAAACATAAACACATCATACTTGTGATGTAGGTTACTTGTCCATCCTAGATGGACATTCCCCAACATTTCCAAGTCCCAAATCCTGTAGAAACACGAGAACATTAAAAATTTGAGGATGCCATAAAATAAAGAAATGAATATGGTGAATTTATCATATGTGGCACATACCTACATGTGGGGTGCACCCAATGAACATGATGCCTCTATTGCCGCATCAGTGGTGGGGCTAGGCACTAATGCATCCATTAGCGTAGAGGGTCTACTGCTAGGACGTAACAACTGCAAAACAACATACAATAAAATATCGATATAAATACACATAATACAAAATAAATGTATAACAATGAAGAACATAAAGAGGGTTATGATACTAACCTCCTACATGAAGCTATGTTGTATAATGGGCTCTATAGGCCCATAACATGTCTTCCTACAGCTCGATCATCTGTGAGGTTCACATGGATGGCTATTATGTCCATGTGTCCTCTCCTCATTGTAATCGTATGTGCATGTTGAACCTCCAACCCCTCTATCAATGTCATTGGTCAGCACCTCCTGCCCAGATAGTGCAACAAAGCTACTATGTTGCACTAGGCTACGAGTTAATGATGAAATGGCTAAATTTCCTTGTTTCAAAATCTCTGCAATAGGAGGATGTTGAGTAAGGGGTTCAGGGATTTTCCTAGGGGGATGAGGACCTAACATGAGGTCGCTCCTGGCATGATCTCGGTCCTATGTGGACCCTAGACCCACCCCCTGGAAGTCTTCAATGTCAAAGTAGTTGACATGCTTACCCAAAATAAACTCAGCCCATAATTTTCTCAGAAAATATAAGGGCATCTCCCTGTTATTGCAGGGAGGTTTATCAAAAACCATATACCACCTATCCATCCAATTTTGACTAATCTGGGGATGGATGCACTAGTCAATGGAGATGTGTTTCTTGTTCAATGGTAGTTCTTGTCTAGTTCTAGGATCCCTAAAAATAGGCAATATTTGTGGTTTTTAAATGCCCAGGTCTTTGACTTGGTTCTTGTCAAAACCAGTGTTGTAGTACTCATACATTCTTTCCCTATAATCAGAAATAGAAGTCAATTTCCCTTGGGCACTTGCAATGGATTTCAAAATGATTTTCAAAGAAGTGGCCAAGGAGAATTTGCTAGTCTCTCTAGTGTCCCTTAATTGTTCCTCAAGCATTCTTAATATAGTCAACCCCTCATCAATTTGAGTGTTTACACTGGTTGGTTGTGGTGGGTTGGGGTTTTGATCTTCTTGGTTTTCTTCTGAGCGGTCTTCATTGTCTTGGGGTTCCATTTTATTATATATGCTATAATTTAAAATCCATGGCATCTAAATTAGGTTCAGGGATGATTTTAGGGGGTAAATTTCTCTCATGGGATAGTTTTCCATGGTTTTTCCCAAAAACCGATTCTCTATTCTAAAAATGATTTGCCCAAATTCTATAGGATAAAAAACTTTTACCTTAAAAATAGCCAAAATTTTATACATACTATATAAAATCCTTAGAAATTTGAATATTTTTACAAAAATATCACCAAAAATGTATAGTTGGCATATGAAGGATTAGTAATATTCGCCAAGGTTTCTACATTTTAAAATAAATTTCCATCCTTAAAATCATCCCTGATTAGGTTGGTTTTTTAATTAAAATATAAAATTACAATTTTGTTTTAATTTAGATTCTTGGAAGAAAAAGACTAAATTGGAAATGAATAAATTGGGTTAAAAATAAGATAAATCAAACATACATGGACACATTGGCAAGAACCTTCCTCTCTATCTCCTCTATTCGCTCATTGAGAGTAGAAACACGAGCGTGGTTTGTGCACAATTACCACAAATCACACTCGCGGCCTCTTAAAAACGTTTATCAGTAGGAACGTGCACACATTCTTGCCACTAAACCTACGTGGCAAGCCTCATGGAGGTTCGACCACCTCCACACCTAAAGGTTTAGGAACACATGCGCATTCCTTAGAACGCACATGTGTTCTTGCGAGTGTGTGTTCCTACTGCATGGCTTACCACTTTTTCATCCATGACCTTCTTGCACTCACCCATATTGAGGCTCAGTTCTTTGAGTTAAAAGACCACGTGATAGATCAAATACAACTTTTTCCTCCTTTTATCCATACATGAGAAGAAGTTCTAGCAGGTCAAAGACAATACATGGTATAAAATACAACTTAGTGAAGTGCACTCCATCAATCACACCTTCCTCAATTAACATAATTAAGTGATATCAGAGTAAGATTAATTTTATCGATTTATTGACTTATGGGATGTGAAACATTTTTCTTATTGAGATCATTTGGATGATCGAATATGACTTTTTTACCTTGTTTTATGGCATGTATCATACCACAAAATAGGCTTAGAAAGTCACATTCGTTCATTGTGATGTCCCCATTTTTAGGTTTCCCCATTTTTTAGTAGAAGGGACTTTTGTGGTTTGTCAATGGAGAAAAATGAGTAAAATTAGGGTCATTTAATATCACTTAGTTAGGAGATGTTATGTTTTAAAAGTGACATTAGAGAAATAAATTGACTTTAGATTAATAAGTTACTTAACCATTATTAAAGTGAATTTTAATCTTAAAGTGAAAATTGGGGGGGGAATAAGGGTTATATTTGACTTAGTCAAAAAGGGGAAAATTCTAGAACTTATATTTGATTTAGTCAAAAAGGGGAAATTTTAGAAGTTACATATGATTTGGTCAAGAAAGGGAAAGTTCTAGAAGGCATGGAAAAGGGATAAAAGGAGGGGTCGGAGCCTCACTTTGGCATTATGATTTGATTGATCTCTTGTATGGTGCTCTTGGAGCCATTGTTTCATTAGGGTTTATCAAAACCCATCCATTGTTGATCTTGTTTCGGTGGTGCAATATCCACCCTAGCTATACAAGGAGGAGCATGGATAGTGATTTTATTGGTGAGGTTGTGGCACTTGGAGGGTTTGATCTCATCTATTGAGGAGGCCATGGCATTATTACAAGTTTTTGGCTTATATTGTGTGTTTTCCATTGATTTATTGCAGCTACCATAGCAGTTGTTGGATTGTCGTATTCAATCTCCATTCAAAATAAAATATTCCATGATTCTCTTCTATTCCAAATGTATCTAGGATGCTTGCAATATGTTTGATGAAATGTCTTTAGTAGAATGAATGCAAAATATGTGTGGAAAAATAACATAATTGCATAGTAATTCATAAAATCCCTGCCTATATCTATTGGGGATACTAAAGTGGTATCAAATTTGGTAATCATTCAAGCTTGTGATTGCATCGGAGCACTTTCCTTAGCCAAAGAAGGGAAAAAACAATTGGGTCTTTTTGCAGATTGTTTTTAGGAAAAAAAAAGAGGCTGGCGCACTTCAGGATCATACATGAAATTTTCTAAGAAGAATTTGGAAAAAATAAATGGATATTTAAATTCCCCTCGAAAAAATACCCAATTTGAAAAAAAAAAACAATTGAAACATAGTCCGAGAAGTAAAGTTATCAACATTTCTATTTCGGAAAAAATTTCAGGGTTTTTCCAAAAAACGCCACGCGGTTTTTGTCATCTTGTAATTGCATGGTTTACAAAATAAATAGAGGTAAAAATCATCATGGAAAAGGGGATGATATAATTTATGCATAACATGAAGGAAAATCAGGATAATATGGTAAGGGTGTGGGAGAAGTTATACTTGTTAGTTGAGAAGAAGAGAAAAAGGCCCAAACCTAGAAAGGTTGATGAAGCCAAAAACTCAACTCATGATGGGGGTTTGGCATAATCATAGAGGGACTTGCATACACATATAAATATTGAGGAAGTGTGCATAGAGGAATACCAAACAACATCCTATGAGACATCATTATAATAAACCGATGAGGTCGGTGACACTAGCGTGTTGGATGGGTGTACCTCTGATGAATCAACAAAAGGTGAGGATGCAACATCAGATGACGACCATATGTTCCAATCAACGAATGTTGGGGGTCCAACATATTTCACTATTAATGATAATTATGATGAAGGTATCAGGGTAGCACATAAAAATGATGAGGATTCATCCCCATACCTCATTTATGATGTTTATGATGAGGTGGATGTGATTGCACCTCGACAGGGTTTGCAATGATAATTGGTGGTCAGGAGGAGCAAATTGTGCAGGTGTTTATAAGGGAAGATGGTGTTGGATTACTGAGAGGGGGGGTGAATCCGTAATAGATCAATTTAATCATTTTTAACCATATAATTCAAGTGTTATATCAGTGTATCATTATCATTCAATAATTGAAGAGTAAATAAACAATGAACAAATGAGAAATCATACACATACACAGTACACTAGTGTTTTTATGTGGAAACCCAAAGCGGGAGAAAACCACGGAATGGATTTTCTTATATGTATTGAAGAATTACATTCATTGGAAGCACCAAATTCCTTTTTTTTCCAACTGCAAATAGAAGGAGGCTCCAACCCCCTAGTTTCTCAGGCTACAACCTGAGGGAAGCTTCAACTCCCCAATTCTCTGGCTACAACCAGAAGGAGGCAACAACCCCCTATTTTATCTGGCTACAATCGGAAGGTGGCTACAACCACCTGTCCTTTCCCCTTCCAACCACCCTGACGTAGAAGTAGAATGATGGAACCACTGTCACACTATCACTATGAGATATATTGTTGTAAACCTATACCAATCAACCTACACCAAACAACTTGTACCAATCGACCTGCACCAAACAACCTGTACCAATAACCTGAACCATGCATCAACCTATACCTCAACATGTAATCAACCTGTACCATAAACAAGTGCATCAACCATGCACCAACCTGTACCAAACAACCTGTAATCAACCTGCATGATAAACAAGTTCATCAACCATGCACCAACCTATACCTCAACCTGTAATCAACCTATACCATAAACAAGTGCATCAACCATGCACCAACCTGTACGAAACAACCTGTAATCAACCTATGCCATAAACAAGTGCATCAACCATGCACCAACCTGTACCTCAACCTGTACCATGAACAAGTGCATCAACCATGCACCAAACCTATACAAATAAAATGTCACAACAACCTATCCAAACAACCTATCACAACAACTAATCTCATCATTCTTATCAACCAAATCATATCTACTCACCAAGATCAATCACCAAGAAAACTCTCAAAGATGTGCATCAACCAAGCATAACACAACAACTCATAATCATCACCAAGATCAATATGTGTTTCTAACAATATACCAATACAAGTATGCTACATCATCCATAAACCATGTGTCAAAAAAAATACTAACAAGTGCCTCCAACCATGTACCAAGTATGTACCAATCATGTATCAACTAATCATCAACTATGACTCATCAAGATGTACCAACATCATCAACTATACGCCTCATGTATGTGCCAACTCATCAACTACTTGTCTCAACCATGTACCTAGCATGTACCTCAACCAAAATCCCTCATCAATTTCATCATCCAAATCTGATTTGTAACTATGTAATAGACTTGGTGTATAAGATCACATACCTGCAAACCTTCCTTAACTTTAACAACAAGAGACTAGCATTTTCATCAAACTTTACATTAGTCTCACATGACAAATTTTGGATTATTCAACAACCCTAACTTGAAATAATCATAACTATGTACCTGTAATGAATAAAGATCTAAAAATGGTACATGACACAGACGCACCCTCTGCCTTGGTAAAGGTCTCTGCGCTGACCTCCCGGTCTTAAGGATCATTCTAATTCCACCTTCGAGCCAAAGTGTCTCTTTGATCCCTTCTTGGAATCTTTGATAAAATCAACCCATAGGGTTTTTCTTCTCCTTACAGCCTTTAGGCCTAATCGTTTCTCCGTTCACCACAGAAAAGTAGAATTCGGACTTCGGGGTTTTCCAATCCCTGATGTCTAAAACCTTTGCCTTCCCAATTTTTCGATCTCCAATATCCCGAGATGCTTCGACTTCAGTTAGTCCCCTGGGATAAACTCCTGGTCCACATGACCTCCCCTTATGTGACCGCAGTCCTATCTCATTTCGAGGTTTCGGTCTTTCAAATGCCGAAATGCATGGACACTTTGTCCTTGGAATCCCCGATATCCCGATATGACATCAACTAGCCCTACAACAGAGCTTCCCACCTTATCAGGATTCTGGACTTCACATTTCTGAAATGCGCAAACGCTTTGTCCTCAGGATTCCCGATTTTTCGAATCCCATAATGCCGATAGATGGCTTTCTTTTCGAGAAATTTCCCAAATGATTAGATCTCTGCCACGCGTCCTCCTATGATGGACAGTCCTGATCGCTTCTCATGGTTTCACGAAGTCAAATGCTGATGTCCTCCTATCCTCCTGAATCTCGAAAATCTAACATGCAAAATGCCGATGAGCTCTTGATTATCGTCACCTGTCTCAACAAATGGACGTTCCAGATTCAGTCTCGGGATTTCACAACTTGTGATTCCCCGATGTTTTAGTTCCCTGTCAACTTGAAACCCCAGTAGCCGAAATCCCGACAGGTGCTTGATCTCCACCACGCGTCCCTTCAAGATGGGCGGTCCAGATCAAAATCGAGGTTTTCACCCTAAAGTAACTCGATCCCTTGTCCACAAGACTCATGATATCCTGAGCTCCAACACCTCGATATCCCGACGCCTTTCAGGACCTTCACTCTATCTGTGAGAGTTTAACCCTCGTGCAACTCCAGTCAGATCCTACAGCTGACGTGTAATTGGGTGAGGATCCAATGCTCATGATCTCCTGAGCTTGAAACTCTGGAAATGACCGTAACCTCCTTGCTTCTCTATCAGATCGTACGACTGATGGGATTTCGCAAATCCTCCACACAGGATTTTTTTGACCATTCGTTCCTTCCCTTTGACGACTTATCTGGTTTGAATCCTTCTGAGATCTTCCACAACTTCAAAACCTTTCGAGAACCTCCTGCACGCATTCCTTGTGGAAACTCTTCCAATACTTCAAGTGTTGAACACCTCCGACTTTGCGCACTCCTTGCAGCAATAGTTTGTCAGCAACTCCTCGGGTTTCAAACCTTGAAACTATCTTCAACCTGTGCACACTTTTCACGACTCTTGTGCCCAATTTCACTCCCAAGGAATGAGAACAAAAGCTATCTCTCCTGAGCTTTCAGAGACAAACCTTTGAACACTTTGTCGACGCACTCCTTGCGAACAAATTCAACTGCACTCCTTGCAGGAACTCTTGCTCAGATAGAGAAACAATTGAAACTCATTTCTCTTACTCTCTCTCTCTCTCTCATATTTTAGACATTCAACAAGAAATCATTCATACATAGCATAAAAACAATTGCATGACAGAAAGAGTAAAACATTCATGAGCATAACATTCAAAAATGCATACACAGAGAATACATGAACACCATAAGTCTAAATCACAACTTTCTTAAATTAATTCAGAACTTTTGTACATGGAGTCTGCTACACAACTCTCTTCTTATCGTCTATGCTTTTGCTCCCTTTTCCACAATGGTACAAGTGAGGGTGTCTATATCCCGTTTCCCTCGTTCCTTCTAAAACTGTCTAATCTAGGAATTCAATTCTACCTACTTGCATTAACTGTCATAAACGCTTCTATCTACTTCAAACGAGAGCAGCACGCTCAAGGTATGTTTACAATATTACAAGTACGCCTCCCTCTTTAATTATTACATTTATGTTTGGCACATCAAATTTTCAAAATGATTCAAATAACTTTATCATATGTCAAAATGCGTTGTCGCCTGCCCCACGCTCGCTTGACATTGGCGATGCTCTTGCATCATACTCCCTTGCTTGAAAATTTTCATGGGCTTCTGTCCATGAGTTTGCGCACGGTCTGTCCATGCTTCTGTATTTCTGCTTCATTCTCCCAGCTGGCATCTTCAACTGGATGGCCCTTCCACTTGACCAAATACTCGAAATATTGCCTTCGCCTAGTCTTTCTACTCAGTCTTTTGTCCAATATGTACTCCATCTGCGGCTTTTCTGCAACTGGCATCTTATTTCGCCACTGCACCTCTGGCTGCTCATTTTCTGTCTCCGCTTCCTCGGGTTTATATGGGTACAAATATGAGACATTGAATATTGGAGAAATTTCGATCCCATCGGGTAATTCAATATCATAAACATTTGTCCCAAATTTCTTCAAGACCTTGCATGGTCTGATTTTCTTCATCTTCAGTTTATTATATGTTCCCCTTGGGAACCTTTCCTTTCTCAGATGTTCCAGAATCAAGTCACCAACTTCGAATTGAAGTTGTCTTCTATGCTGATCTGCCCTGCATTTATACTCCTAGCTTGAATTTTGCAATCGCTCCTTCACTTGGCCGTGAAGTTCCTTCATCGCCTCTGCAAAATCTTATTCACTAGCACTCCTAGTTCCATTCAGTTCTGTATCCCTCAACTCAGGAATCCCTCTTGGTTGTATGCCATAAACAATCTGAAATGGACTCTACCCTGTGCTTCTGTTAACTGAGTCGTTATACGCAAACTCAGCCTGTGTAATATGTTGTCCCACTGGCTGTGGTGTTCTTTCACCAAGCTCCTCAGCAAGTCTCCCAGACTTTTGTTCACTGCTTCAGTTTGTCCATCCGTCTGAGGATGATAAGATGAACTAAATGATAAGTTAGTTCCTAGATTCTTCCACAACATCCTCCAAAAGTGTCCTATGAACTTCGTATCTCTATCTGAAACTATGCTCCTTGGTAAGCCATGAAGTCAAATAACTTCTTTGAAAAACAGGTTCGCAATGTGAGTTGCGTCGCTGGTTTTCTGACATGGAATGAAATGTGCCATCTTAGAAAATCTATCCACCACCACAAAGATTGAGTCAAATCCTCTTTGTGTTCTTGGAAACCCCAATATAAAATCCATGCTGACTACATCCCACAGCCTCTCAGGTATGGGCAATGGTTGATAAAATCCAACATTTTTCCTCCTTCCTTTCGAATGTTGACAAATTTTGCATCTGTCCACAAATATTTTAACGTCTGCTCGCATTCCTAGCCAAAATTATGACTCATTCAATTTTGTGAATGTCTTGTCATGACCGAAGTGTCTAGCCAATCCTCCACTATGTTTCGCCTTCAGCAAATTCTCCCTCATGGATCATTTTTGAATACAAATTTGATTTCCCTTAAACAACAATCCTTCCTCGATCATGTATTTTTCCCATTTTCTTTTATCTCTGAGAATTGGATTCTCAGCTGCTTCATACGCCTCCTTAAAATCTGGATCACCTGCGTACATGTCCCTGAGATCATCAAAACACAATGTTTTGACCTTGAACTCCTGCAACAACAAACACTTCCTGCTCAAAGCATCAACAACTTTGTTAGCAGTACCAGAAATATGTTTAATCACAAAAGTGAAATTTTGCATATATTCAACCCATTTTACATGTCTCTGATTCAACTTCTCCTGTTGGGTCACAAACTGCAGTGCATGATTGTCACTGTATAGGACAAACTCCTTCGGAACCAAATAGTGTCTCCACTTCTTCAATGCCTGAATGATAGCATAAAATTCCTTGTCATATGTGGAGTACTTCACCTTCGGTTCATTCAACTTCTCATTGAAATACGCTATCGGCATATCTTCTTGACTTAAGACTACCCCTATTGCAAATCCACTTGCATCGCATTTCACTTGAAAGGTCTTTCGGAAATCCGACAACACCAAAATTGGTTGTTCCGTGATTTTCCTCTTCAACAGATTAAAACTCCTTTCAACCTCTTCTGTCCAATGAAAAGACTTATGTCTTTTCTTCACTGTATCCATCATTACTGCACTAATTCCACTAAAATTCCTGATGAACTTTCGGTAGAAACTAGCTAATCCATGAAAACTCCTCACCTCAAATATGTTCTTCGATGATGGCCAATTCTTAATCACTTCCACCTTATCTGGATCCATCCTCAACTTGTCTGTAGATATAAAAAATCCCAAATAAATGAGCTTTGTCTTCATGAATGAGGATTTATTCATGTTTATCAACAACTTTTCCTGTTGTAGCCTCTTCACTATTGTAGCCAAATGTTTCAAGTGTTCAGTCTCTGTTTTTCTGAAAATCAATATATCATCAAGATATACGATAACAAATTTCTCGATGAAATCTTTCAGGACTTCATTCATCAATCTCATAAAAGTACTTGGCGCATTTGTTAAGACAAATGGCGTAACAAGCCATTCATACAACCCTTCGTTAGTTTTGAAGGTTGTTTTCCATTCATCACCCTCTCTCATGCGAATCTGGTGATAACCACTTTTCAAATCAATCTTCAAAAAAACATTTGCTCCACTTAAGCAATCCATCAAGTCATCCATCCTTGGCAATGGGAACCTGTACTTGATTTTTATCTTATTAATCGCTCTTGAATCAATACACATCCTCCAACCTCCGTCTTTCTTTGGACTGAGTACTGTCGAAAAAACACATGGACTCAAGCTTTCTCTAACCAACCCTTTATCTAATAAATCTTGAACTTGTCTTTTGACCTCTTCATTCTCCTGCGGCGTTAATCTGTACACTGCTTTTTTTGGTAAACTGGCTCCTGGTATGAGATCAATGCGATGAATCACACTCCTAATTGGTGGTAACGAATGAGGTAGTTCGTCCACTACTATGTCAGTGAACTCTCCCAGCAGTTCCTAAACCTCTTCTGGTAGATCATCTATCCTTGTGTTGGTTAAAACAAGCGTCGACTTCCTGACCACAATGAATTGTGGTTCCTCCTTCTTCTTGACCTAATTAAGGAGTTCCTTCCCACTCATGAGAAGTACAGTGTTACTTACTTTCGGTTTCACCTCCTTATCTTTGATTAGAAGTAACATGTGAGTCCTCCCATTCTTTTCTAAGGTATATGTATTCATCCTCCCATCGTGAATCACTTTTATGTCATATTTCCATGGTCTACCCAGCAATAGATGAAAAACATCCATGGGAATAACATCATAGACTATCTTATCATTATATCCTCCTATCTTAAATTCAACTAAACATTGTTTAGTGACATTTACCTGATGTCCTTTTTGTAGCCATGAAACTCTATATGGACTTGGATGTTCAATCGTCTCCAGCTCCAGCTTTTCTACCATCTCCGTTGAAATGAGATTATCTGTGCTACCACTGTCCACAATGACCTTGCATACCCTGTCCTTGGTTTTGCAAGCAGTCCGAAAAAGTCTATTTCTTTGGACTTAACTCTCCACTTCCTTCTCTGGTGTCAAAATAACCTTTCGCATCATCAGCAATCTTCCGCCTTCAGCATCTTCTGCCTCAACATTCCACCTATGAGATTCGGTGATGTGAGTTTCTCCACTCTCTTTCTTCTTATCTGGACAGTCATAAGATTTGTTTCCATTCTTTCCACACGTGAAGCATTTTATTACTCCACCTCTTCCTCTTCCTCTACCTCTAGTACGAGGAAAGATATCATTATCAACATAATATCCTCTTTGTTCGGTATGTTGCCCTCTTGGTTCCCTCACTGTGAGGTTCCTCCTCTCTCATTTCAAGTCTGAGGTTTCTTCTAGTCTTCCTTGGGCTTTTGGTTTTTATCCTGGGCAACTAATTTGCCTCTAGGATGACTTCTGCCTCGCCCTCTTTGACCTTGTTTTTGGCCCAGCTTCTCTTCAGATTTTAGAGCCAATTGATAAGAATCTTCCACTGTTCGGATGGTCAACATACTTATCTCATCCTGAATGTCATATCTCAGTCCATTCAAGTACCTGGAAACCTTTTCATCATCTCTTCCCCGATGCCCTGCCCTGATGTTCAGCCTGTAGACTTCTTCAGTATATTCCTTCACTGTCATCAGCTTCTGTCTCAAATTTTGCATTCTTCAAAACAAAGTAATCTGGTAATCTCTGAGAATGAATTTTGCCTTCATCTTCGCAATCATCCTATCCCAACTCTTGATTTTTTGCTTGCCTTTGCAGCGTCTGTCAGCTTGTAGTTCATCCCACCACAATGTTGCATGTCACTTCAATATTGTGACAGCATGTTTGACCTTCTTGTCCTCTTCGACATCTTCATAGTCAAAATATGTGTCCAGAGCTCTAATCCAATCTAGAAGCTCTTCAGCATCCAGGTTTCCTTCATAAACTGGAATGTCCATTTTCTCTCTTACACCCATTCTTGCAATAGCTCTAATCAAACGTTCATTTGATGCATCTTCGACTGCAACTTCCTCTTCTTCATGTCCAGTATCATATTCATTTTCGGACTCACTGATATCTCCTACATCAGTTGTGCGCCTTTGTCTTATCTCCAAGTCCACAAGTCTGGTGCGTATGTTATGCAGATCTCTTTCTACTTCTGGATTCTGCACTTTCCTACCCCTTCCTCTGGACATTTCCCTTTCCTCTTATGGATCGGGTGATTGTCTGTCCCTTCTTCTTGGCGGCATGGTGAATTTTCCTTTTCCTTGCCACATAAAGCAAAGAATCCTTTCTGAGCTCTGATACCAAACCTGACACAGACGCACCCTCTACCTCGGCAAAGGTCTCTGCGTTGACCTCCTGGTCTTAAGGATCATTCTAATTCCACCTTCAAGCCAAAGTGGCTCATTGATCCCTCCTTGACATCTCTGATAAAATCAACCCACAGGGTTTCTCTGCTCCTTACAGCCTTTAGGCCTAATCGCTTCTTCGTTCACCACAGAAAAGTAGAATTCAAACTTCGGGGTTTTCCAATCCCTGATGTCGTAAACCTTTGCCTTCCCGATTTTCTGATCTTCGATATCTTGAGATGCTTCGACTTCATTTAGTCCCCTGGGCTAGACTCCTGGTCCACACGACCTCCCCTTATGTGACCGCAGTCCTATCTCCTTTCAGGGTTTTGGGCTTTCAAATGCCGAAATGCATGGACACTTTGTCCTTGGAATCCCCGATACCCCAATATGACGTCAACTGGCCCTACAGCAGAGCTTCCCACCTTATCGGGATTCTGGACTTCGCATTTCCGAAATGCGCGAATGCTTTGTCCTCAGGATTCCCAATTTTTCGAATCCCGTAATGCCGATAGATGGCTTTCTTTTCAGGAAATTTTCGGAATGATTAGATCTTCGCCACGCGTCCTCCTATGGTGTATGGTCCTGATCGCTTCTCACGATTTCACGAAGTCAAATTCCGATGTCCTCCTGTCCTCCTGAATCCCAAAAATCCGACATGCAAAATGCCGACGAGCTCTTGATTATCGCCACCTGTCTCAACAAATGGAATTTCCAGATTCAGTCTCAGGATTTCACGACTTGCGATTCCCCGATGTTTTAGTTCCCTGTCAACTTGAAACCCCAGTAGCCGAAATACCGATGGGTGCTTGATATCCACTACGCGTCCCTTCAAGATGGGCGGTCCAGATCAAAATCAGGGTTTTCACCCTAAAGTAACCCGATCCCCTATCCACAGGACTCCCTATATCCCGAGCTCCAACACCTCGATATCCCGACGCCTTTCGGGACCTTCACTCTATCTGTGAGAGTTTAACCCTCGTGCAAATCCAGTCAGATCCTATGGCTGATGGGTAATTGGGTGAGGATCCAATGCTCATGATATCCTGAGCTTGAAACTCTAGAAATGGTCGTAACCTCCTTTCTTCTCTATCATATCGGATGGCTGACGGGATTTTGCAAATCCTCCACATAGGATTTTTTTGACCATTCGTTCCTTCCCTTCGACGACTTATCTGGTTTGAATCTTTTTGAGATCTTCGACAACTCCAAAACCTTTCGAGAACCTCCTACACGCATTCCTTGTGGCAACTCTTCCAATACTTCAAGTGTTGAACACCTCCGACTTTGCACACTCCTTGCAACAATAGTCTGTCAGCAACTCCTCGGGTTTCAAACCTTGAAACTATCTTCAACTTGTGCACACTTTGCACGACTCTTGTGCCCAATTTCACTCTCGAGGAATGAGAACAAAAGCTATATCTCCTGAGCTTTCAGAGACAAACCTTTGAACACTTTGTCGACGCACTCCTTGCGAACAAATTCAACTGCACTCCTTGCAGGAACTCTTGCTCAGATAGAGAAACAATTGAAACTCATTTCTCTTACTCTCTCTCTCTCTCTCAGATTTCAAACATTCAACAAGAAATAATTCATACATAGAATAAAAACAATTGCATGACAGAAAGAGTAAAACATTCATGAGCATAACATTCAAAAATGCATACACAGAGAATACATGAACACCATGAGTCTGAATCACAGCTTTCTTGTATTAATTCAGAACTTCTGTACATGGAGTCTGCTACACAACTCTCTTCTTCTCCTCTATGCTTGTGCTCCCTTTTCCACAATGGTACAAGTGAGGGTGTCTATATCTCGTTTCCCTCGATCCTTCTAAAATTGTCTAATCTAGGAATTCAATTCTACCTACTTGAATTAACTGTCATAAACGCTTCTATCTACTTCAGACGAGAACATCACGCTCAAGGTATGTTTACAATATTACAAGTATGCCTCCCTCTTTAATTATTACATTTATGTTTGGCACATCAAATTTTCAAAATGATTCAAATAACCTTATCATATGTCAAAATGTGTTGTCGCCTGCCCCACGCTTGCTTGACGTTGGCGATGATCTTGCATAAGTACACAATGTTCTTCAGTGTATTTTATGCAATTCCTCCACACTTCACTACTTAGAACCTCTCATAAAAGGGGTTATAGCAAAAATGACATACCTCATTGAATTATGTCTTATTCTAGAGAGCGAACTTGTAGAGCGTGCCCTGCATGGAATATTTTTTGTATGGATCTAAAAATTGTACACAGAATACTAAAGAATGTAATCTAACCAACACATTTGGTCTTACTGAATTTGTATCTGTTATGAATAAGTTATGATATTTTTACCCGAAACACTTGTTTTAGTCTAGTTTCGAGACTAGCCACAAACCCTATTTTCCACAGAGTGTAACTACAAAAATACAACGACCCACAAGATGAAATTTGTACCACAAATACTTGGATATGTTTCCTCAACGGCCTCCCAATTTCATGGTATGAATCATTCTATAAAAAAAAATTACTATGAAAATGGTGAGATGACCTGTAAATAACATACCTTAGAAAGCATCATCAAAAGAATTTATCCTCCCTTGAATTTCGGCCTTCTTTACTTCACCTTCCCTATGAAATTAAGCTTAGATATCCTCTGGTTACCTCAGTCACTTGTATATATTCAATATTCTCAAGTGTAATTAAAATTTGAGAGTCTTTCCTCTTATTTATACTTTCATGTATCTTCCTTGAGGGGTTACCTTTTAACCATCTTAACCCACTTTCCTTATTTTAGTGTTAACCCACTTCTAATTTCTCTATTAACTTTATTATTTAAATAATTTATTTTGTATTCACTTTGACTTATAGTACACTCATCACTTCAATTTATTATTTACCTTCTAAAATCTCTTAAACCACTTTGACTACTTTGACCTTTTGGGGCTTCTAGATGACCCATGAGGGTTCTCCAACTTCACATGGCCATAACTCTCTAACCGTGAGGAGTTATGTGACGTTCCACATACCACTAGAAATGGCATGACATGTACTATCCATATAGAATATTATTTCTTGCAAATATATGAAAACCCATACCATTATCCATCAAACAAACTTGGGTCCATTACCCAAACCTAGGTTCTCCAACTTCTCATGGCCATAACTCTCTAATCGTGAGGAGTTATGTGATGTTCCACATACTAACAGAATTGGAATGAAATGTGTTATCCATATAGAATAGTATTACCTTCAAATATATTAAAAATCATACCATTATACATGAAACAACCTTGGTTCCATTACTCAAACCTTTGTGCTACCGAAATTCGTTACCAGACTTTCTCCAAGGGTTGACATCAATCTACAATATCACTTTCCAATGGTTGACATCAATGACAACCAACAATCCATACCAACTGTCCATAAACCTAAGCCAAATTTCTGACAATCTCCCCCTTTGGCATTGATGGCAACACCAACATTCTGTCCATCAACCTAAGCCAATTGTCTAACAAATGATACTCATAAGTTTATTGAATATATTATGTGAAAAGATCAGATGGAGGAGAGACAAAAAGGAGTTGCATATGGGATCACTAGTGCTCAATTACACATCATCAAAGAAGCACTGGAACAGATGAAATCTTATTACCTGCATCTTTTCATGGATAGGGACCTTTCTCTCAAGTTCGTTGAAGATAAGGAAATGGAGATTGAGGAGATTTGTTACCATCTTAGTCTAGAACACTCCTCATTATTGACAGCAGTAGAGACATCATCATATTTGGAAAAAGTGACACATGAGGGCATGAGTGGAACTCATGATCTGAGGGAGGAGCCTCTTGTGAAAATTTCACACAAGGAGAATTTAGAGTCGTAGGTGAGGTTTGGCATGAGGTTTTTGACCATGCGTCTGTTTTGCATTGTAGGTATCATGAATCATTCCTTTTGGATCAAGTCTTAGCTATAGAGGAGGTAGTTGAGAAAATTCCTTGTGGAATATCCAACAAGGAATTATATGCACCAGTAGATTGGGGGATTGAGTATAGGACATATGTGGATACATCACTCTGGGATCCAGGTTTATTTGATATTATTAGAGTTATTGATATAGTGGCACATATAGCATACAATGTGGTACATGGTGATATGGTGGTATGCAATAGTATACAACAATATACAAAAGTGTATAGTGATATATAGTGGACGTTTTCCCTAGGGTGACCTCCATACAGGGACTTCATGGAGTTTGGCTCACCCAGGATCAATGAGTGGATGGACGAGTTTCATGAAGAGGAATATTCCTCAGAGATTGATCTTTGATTGGGATATCACCAGAGCATGAACAAAGAGAAGGATACCCACGAGATCGTTCTAAGATATTACTTTGAGTCCTTGGTCATACCATTTAGGTTAACCAAAGAACCTAAGATTTCTCAGTTTAGCATGCATTGGTAGTGGCATCTAGTGTTATTTTCTGGCGCCAGTAGTATATTCAGCAACAAATGGAGGGTTCACATTATTGGTTGTGGAGCCTGATTATCTTCATTATTAATAGGTCTTTGTTTTCAACCATATCTATACCCCATGAATACTTTACACACAGTAAGAATGTACACTCCTCCACGTGGGGGAGTGCAGAGGGGGGTTACCCCCTCTGTGGGGTTTGGGGGAAAGCGGGACCCCAGAGGAAAATTCTCCTTGTAATTTCATTGTAAATATGAACCATTCATTATAAGGTCGAGATTTGGTGGTATAATTTATGTTAGGGTTTTTTTCCCTAGAAGGAAACCCTCTTTTATGAGGGAAATTTATTGTGTCTATGTATCATTGTGAATATTGTATTCTGAGAGGAGACTGTAAAACAAAGAAAAGGAAGTTATAGCGGGTGTGTTGTAGGTTGCATCCCTTCATTTGCTGGATAATAATAAAGGAAGGACCTGGAAATTTTTCTGGTGAACGTAGCCCACACTGGGTGAACCACGTATATCTGTGTCTCTATTGTATTGTGTATCTTTTGTGTTTTATTTCTGCATTTGTTTTATTTTATTGCTCTGTGATCTTGTTTTTCTAACAACTGGTGTCAGAGAGAAAGGTAACTCATAGGAAAAGAGGGTTCCTAGTTCGAGTGGGAGAAATGACGGAAGTTGGAAATTTTAGGGTCGAGAAATTTAATGGCCAAAACTACCAATTATGGAAGATGTAGATGGAAGATTATTTATATTAGAAGGATCTATTTCTACCATTGGGTGGAATAGAAAATAATCCAATGGCCATGAAGGAAGAAGAATGGGAGGTTCTTGACAGAAAGGCACTAGGAATGATATGGTTGAGCTTGGCAGCGTCGGTGGCTTTCAATATTTCCAAAGAAAATATGACGAAGGAGATGAAGGACGCATTTGATAAACTGTATGAAAAACCCTCGACATCCAATAAGGTATTTCTAATGAAGATATTATTTAATATGAAGATGTCAGAAGGTGGGTCTGTTGCAGATCATTTAAATGAATTTAATACGGTTACTA
>SNQJ01S0029907.1:45645-75061 GCA_010110895.2 Picea sitchensis
GACAAAACATGGTTATAGTAGATGTCATTTTGATCACTGTGTTTATTTTAAAAAGCTAGAAAATGGAAGCTATATTATATTGATATTGTATGTAGATGAAATGCTTGTTGTAGGGTCTAATATGCAGGATATAAATGTGCTCAAGAATAAATTATCTAATTCATTTGCGATGAAGGATTTGGGTGCTGCAAAGAAAATCCTTGGTATGAGAATAACAAGAGACAGGAAAAATCGCAAATTGGCATTGTCTTAGGGTGAGTACATAGAGAAGGTGTTGGAGAGGTTTAGAATGAAGAATGCAAAACCAGTTAGTACACCTTTGGCTAGCCATTTCAAATTAACTAAGGAAATGTGTCCCAAGACATAGGAGGAGACATAATACATGTATAGGGTCCCTTATTCATCAACACTTGGTAACTTGATGTATGTGATGGTTTGCACAAGACCAGATATTGCACATGCAGTGGGAGTTGTGAGCAGGTATATGAACAATCCAGGTAAAGAACATTGGGAGACAGTAAAATGGATTCTCGGGTATTTGGGAGGTACTGCTACTCATGCATTATGTTTTGAAGGTTCAGACATTGTTCTACAGGGATATGTTGATTCAGATATCGCAGGTGATAAAGATAGCAGGAGGAGCACCATAGGGTATGTTTTTACTGTAGGTGGAACAATGGTAAGTTGGATTTAGAAAATGTAAAAGGTTGTTTCACTTTCAGCAATAGAGGCAGAGTATGTTTTTTCTATAGAGGCTAGTAAAGAAATAATTTGGTTACAGAGGTTTATGGAGGAATTGGGAAAAAAGCGGGAGAATAGCAGGTTGTACTGTGACAGTGAGAGTTCCATTCATCTTGCAAATAACTCATCCTTCCATTCGAAGACTAAGAATATAAATCTCATGTACCATTTCATACGATCTGTCTTGGAAGAAATACATTTAAGGTTGGGAAAGATACACACTAGCCAGAATCCTGCAGACATGTTAACAAAGGGAGTAAACATGGAGAAACTGAGTTCCTACTCATTTTCAATTGGTCTTCAAGAATGAATATGAAGATGAGAAATTTTATAGGTCCAAGAAGGATCATAGTCCAACAGATACAAAAGTGGTGGAGTTGTTGAGATCAATCTCCAAGTGGGAGATTATTGGTTGTGGAGCCTGATTATCTTCTTGATTCAGAGGTATTTATTTTCAACCGTGTTTATACCCCATGAAGATTTTACACATTGGAAGAATGTACACTCCTCCACGTGGGGGAGTGCAAAGGAGGGTTACCCCCTCTGCGGGGTCTGAGGGAAAGCAGGCCCCCAGTGGGGGTTCTAGGGACATCGTTCCCCGATGGGGGTTCGAGGACGAATCCCTTGAAGGAAAAATTTCCTTGTAAATGTATATGTTAATTTCATTGTAAATCTGGACCGTTCATTATAAGGTTGCAAATTTGACGGTAGAAGTTATGTTAGGGTTTTTTTCCCTATAAGGAAACCCTCTTTTATGAGGGAAATATATTGTGGCTATGTATCATTGCGAATATTGTATTATAAGAGAGGAGATTGTGAGAGAAAGAAGAGGAAGTTACATTGGGTGTGTTGTAGGTTGTATCCCTTCATTTGTTGGATAATAATAAAGGAAGGACCTGGCAATTTCTCTTGTGGACATAGCCCACACTAGGTGAACCACGTATATTTGTGTCTCTATTGTATTGTGTATCTTCTGTGTTTTATTTCTGTATTTTTTTTATTTTATTTCTCCATGATCATGTTTTTCTAACACACATAATTTAGTTGGGTGAGGTAGGTAGGATTATAGCCATGTCAAAGTTATTTCATTTGGGCTATGTGGTTAGGGCACATATCTCGATTGTATTGGATCAGTTCACAGAGATTTTAGTTGACAGAGTGGTGGATGGCCTTATCCACTATGAAGGTTGCACACATGTAGTCCCTAATTCCACACTTAGGGAAAGGATTATGAGAGATATGTATGATTCACCGCAGGTGACATGGTTACTTTCCATGGAGGTGTTTAGAATCCATGGATTACTTGAGTACATTGACGGTGATCAAGATAACAAGTTACCTGGTGCATTTTGGAAGGAGTTGAATAAATTAACAAGCACATATTTGATTCCTAGTACTTGGTCTCCACTAGATGATGGCACACCAGGGACTTGGCTCCTTTTGAGTTCGATATCACAACAAACGCTAGCAGAAATTGGGAGTGGTGTACTTCCAATTTGGTGGTGGGATCCATGAATTCATCTGAGTGATAGATTGATTCTGATGATGATGATTGATAGAGACATGGCAATGATTGGTCTGATTTATTTTTTGGATGTTAGTAGAGGGAAGGTCGAGACTTACTCTATTTGGCAGGAAATGCTCGAGGAAGGTTGTGGATCTGTAGACTTAGACTTCACTAAGATACCTTTGCAGGGGAGGATTCATGATGGTGGTCTCAGTCCCTTAAAGGAGATCAAATTGGGGTTCCATCAGAGTGGTGCAACGTCAGCGTGGTGGTACCTTTCCAGGATTAGTTTGAGACCCTAGAATTACATTGCTTGATAGTTAAATTACTATTAGAGATGTGAGTGTCAATTTGAATATCTAGAGTTTACATTTGGGAGGCTTAGGAGTGGTTGCATGGAGGAGTGTTATTTCGAGGAGTTGGTTGAATTTATGTAACTTATGATTTCCTGGATTATCAGGAGCAGGCAAGTGGATATTGTTATTTTCACCTTATAGACCAGTGTTATGAGTAGAGGGTGGTTGATGTCTTACAAGATAGTGTGGGATCCTAACGAATTTACCTTCTATGGGGTTATTGTGTTTAGGGACTCTACGGATGATATGTTGGGGGATTGTCCTGACGATGCTTGGATGATTGTAGTAGACTGGGGGTGTTGGATTATTAGGAATTTTCCATTTGACACTTGGAGATAATGTGTATTGGATTCCCTATTAGTTGATGACCACGTAGAATTCTCTATGATATATGATTTTAGAGTTGGGATACATTGGATGGGTATGATCCTCGATAGTGGATGTGATCCTTTGAGGCATTACAACTTATGGATGTGGAGTGGGAATGATGGTCGAACGACTATGATCAGAATGGAATAGCATCAACATGGTGGTTCCATTCTGAGAATAGCTTGGGACCTCAATATTTTAGTAGGAGATAGTGTGTAATTTGACACGAAGGCGAGAACCATTTTTTTCCTTCATGAGATTAGTTCTCTAGAAGAGTATTTCCTTGGCGGGTTGATCGAGTTGTTGCAGCACCGAGTGGCGTTACTTGTGGGTGGTTTTCAAGAGAACTCAGATGTTAGTACATTATCAAACCATGTCTTGAGTGGAGGATGTTTCACCTCTTACAGGATGGTTTGGGATCCTAGTATCATTTTCAGTTTCATTCTAGATAAATCGATGGAGTGCTAGGTCATGATGGCATTACTTGAGGACAAGAAATATTTGGGAAGAGAGGATTTGTCTCGTCCCCATTTTTTGGTTTCCCCATTTTGTAGTAGAAGGGACTTTCGTGGCTTGTCAATGGAGAAATATGAGTAAAAATGGGGTTATTTAATGTCACTTAGTTAGGAGATGTTGTGTTTAAAAAGTGACACTAGGGAAATAAAGTAACTTTAGAATAATAAGTTACTTAACCATCATTAAAGTGACTTGTAATATTAAAGTGAAAATTGGAGGGAAAATAAGGGTTATATTTGATTTAGTCAAAAAGGGGAAAATTCTAGAAGTTATATTTGATTTAGTAAAAAAGGGGAAATTCTAGAAGTTACGTTTGATTTGGTCAAAAAGGGAAATTTATAGAAGGCATGGAAAAAGGATAAAAGGAGGGGTAGAGCCTCACTTTGGCATTATGATTTGATTGATCTCTTGTATGGTTCTCTTGGATCCATTGTTTCGTTGGAGTTTAGATAAACCCTTCTATTGTTGTTCTTGTTTTAGTGGTGCAATATCCACCCTAGCTAGACAAGGAGGAGGATCCATCCAAGATCTTCATTGGAGCTTCATCTTGGGTTTGTTTTCAGTTTTGAGTTGTAGTGATTTTTTTGGAGAGGTTGTGGCACTTGGAGGGTTTGATCTCATATCTTGAGGAGGCCATGGAATAATTCCAGGTTGTTGGCTTGTAATGTGTGTTTTCCATTGATGTATTGTAGCTACCATAACAACCATTGGATTTTTGTATTCAGTCTCCATTCATAATAAAATATTCCATGATTCTCTTATATTCCAAGTGTATCTAGGATGCTTGCAATATGTTTGACAAAATGTCTTTAGTAGAATGAATGAAAAATATTTGTGGAAAAATAACATAATTGCATAGAAATTCATAAAATCTTTGCCTAGCTCTATTGGGGGTATTACAATCACTAAAATGTTCTCAATAATAAAATTGTTTCACATCCATGACTCAAATAATTGATCAAGCAAATCACTAAATCACTTTAATTAAATATGGCCAGATTGATGGAGTCCCCACCACCAAAGGCAATAGTTGAGCTCAACCAATGATCATATTTGAAGAAGAGTTGATACCATGCATTGTCTTTGTGCTATTTGGAACTTATTCTCATGTATGGATAACTAAATTTCCCTAAAGCAAGGCCGACATAGTGTATTTGATCATTCAAATAAGTCTATCAAGGAGTTGATCGAACTCAATATTTCTATTCTAACTACTATGAGGTTGAATATTGAGTACCCATCACCAAAGGAAACAATTGATATTATTAGAATGTCATGGCCAATGGTCAAAGCATCAATAGTGCAACATAGAAAATGTAAACATAATATCCCTATGATGAATCTTTCCCTATCTAAAGAGGACATGGATATGTCATTGAATTCATTTTCTTTGGATAAGGTTGTGACATATTTTTGTAGTACACCTTAATTGCTTATTTTTTAATGATGGAAGGCATAAAATGAATTCATTATACTTTTTTGAATTCATCTACTTTGGATAAGTTTGTGACATATTTTTGTAGTACACCTTAATTTCCTATTATTTAATGATGGAATGTGTCATGTCCCCATAGTGTTCCTTATGATCGTACACCTCTTGAGGGAATGCAACACCGCGACATTTCTCACTTGGCTACTTGGAAACACCAATGATACTTCATCCAGACTATGCTTCTTCACCTAGAGCATACCCATACTCTGTTCTAGGAAACCAATGAGTCACACTCCTACTCTAGTGGAACTCTTGTATACTTAGACATTTGTTAACAGCTTAACACTTAGTCATTTATAAGCATACATTCATGAACATTAGAATCCATGAGAACAACAATGGAACAAACAAAATACATACACATAAATAGTGTGGGCAACACAAACCATGCCTAGCACCCAGCTAAGTCTTTGTTTTTGCAAAACAATTACAATATGAGCACTATCGGCTCAGTTTACAACTTGGGTAGAGTCAAATGACTCTCCGCACCTCACCAAGAAACTCATACACAAATTCATCAACAAGACTCTCTGTCGCAACTGTCTCTACAACCCCTTGTGGTGCTCCTCAGACATGCCATCGACCGTAGGCTTGTTGTCTCTTCGTTTCTACATACTTTTCATATTTTAGTTCTACCTTGTTATAATGGGATTTGTACTTGTGCAAATCCCAACACAAGTTCCCCAAATCTTCATAACTATGGAAAATCATACCACTATCACTTTATTAATAAATTCCCTCATTATAGTGATGGAAGAGGTCCACCATAGGGGAGGATTCCCCGGTGACCTTAAGCGATCAAAGTAGAAAGTATCGTAGCCAAGATTTCTTCCCTGACCTCTATTGATCACCTAAAGAAAGGTTTAGGTCAAGAAAATAGGAGTATGAAATTGTTTGAGTACCTGCCAGGAACAAGAACACTTTATAGAAAATATATGATTATTTCCAAGTTCAAACATGCAATAAATACTCCTTGAAGACACAAGATAATGAAATTGTTATGGTTGTTATGAATTTGCAGAAATGAATAGTAATACAACAACAACAAGGAAATTATAACAACAATAATAATGATCAATCAGAAATGCAACAATTGACAATGTAAATTTAGCACTCATCCACTAGAATAATATTGAATTCTTATATGCAATTTCTAAACATGTTAGGCCACCTTTCCAAGAGTGTATGCAACAAATAAGAGTGTATTCAGATAATTGTAGAAAACTTTCGAAACAACAACAAGTTTACTAGCAAGTGAGTGAGTGTTAGTGTTATCAAAGTTAGTAGAAAGCTTGAGAGAATTATATGAGAGTGTTTGTAGATCAATTTCACTACAAGAGAGTTGTAAAATCAATGCCTTTTAGGGATATGGAGTCTTTATAACAAAAAATGAAACAATACTTGAAGATTTAACAAGTAGACACCAAGGGGTGGGACTCAAACTCTAAGGTGCTAGCATATTAGGGCCTAAGGGTTTGAACCCTAAAGAAAATGATTGCTAGAGTGAAAGCACTTTTGGGCTCTAGCAACCTTTTCTCCCTTCTTGATGCTTCAACTAGATTAAAACCAAACGTCTAGGGCTAAAATCTTAAAGTGCTCACATTTTAGGGCCTTAGGATGCTAACACTAGCAAGGAGATTTCGCCAATTTTGAACAAGAATAACCTTGTGAGAGGAGGAAGCACTTATGCTCCTCTCTTAGGGTTTCACCTAGAAAAACATCTAGCATGAAAAATAGAAATTACCATGAAGCATTGATAACACAAAGATAAAATTTCATAAATTCCACTTACTTCACCAAGATAGCATGAGATAAAACCATCATTGCAGAATTTCCATTCAAAAATCACCAAAAGCATCCAGAAATTGATCATCCAAGCAAGTCGCAAAAGTAGAAGAGATAGATAGCCCAATAAAGGGAGGAAATTTCAGACATGTCTCTCACAATGGTGAGTCATGAATCATGATAAAATGAAATTAGAAGGTCCTCTATTTATATGAGGCCTTCTTAACCAATGTGTCCACATAAAATTGTCAACAACAAATTAGAAGAGGGCCTACCCCCTTCATTTTCCTTTACAATATGCAAAAAATGAAAAATACATAAAGTAACACCCTAAAAGGGTGATGTAGGGATAAAAAGTGAGATGTCAAGCCTCAAATAAGACATCATTGGACCTCCAAAGGCCATGTGTCTTTCTCTCATGTGCAAAAGTGCCACCTATGGAACCACATCATCCACCAAACCCTAGCCTCCAAGATGATGCCAAGGGATAAAGGGTGACATCCTATGCCTCCAAAGGCCACATGTAAGTGAAAGAGGGGTGCAATATCATCCTATAGTGATTCCAAGGTGCCTCTAAATTCAATTTCCTCCATCCTCTGTGCACAATAGCTTCAGGGTGCTCTGCCCAGGCTATGGACTTCCATCCCATATGAAGGTCCAAGTGGCATAGTATCTTTTACTAGGAAAGCTCCTGCAAAGACAAATAAGTATGCCTTGCAAGGGAACACAAGTCATATTAAGCATGCCAAGTAAGCCACATTTAATAAAATAACCACCCAAACAAGTGCATTAAATCATCCCTTTTCAAATTAAATAAATGCTCAAATACCTTATAAAGTTTTCCAAATTTAGGTATGGGAGGGGTGTCATGGTGCCATGTTGGGTAGGTCAATCCCCAAGTCAAGGAATGTTTCCCAAGAAGAACCTATCTAGATCATGTCATGAGTATGAGGTGGAGTATGAGGTGGATTGGGGAAAGACTCTTGGGCTACATCCTTGAGTTTCCCTTTATTTGCATTGCAACATTTTTCCAAGCCCTTTACTTGCCTTTTTATTAAGTTCGAACATTGAGTGTTATGTGCAATGGAAATAAAAGAGCACACAATGCCACTTGAAGTTAGAGTGCAATGGGTGTTATGTGGACTGGAAATAAAAGAACATCACAATGCACCCCCCCTCCAAGCGAGATGGTTTGTTTTCATTTATTGTGTTACTTAAATGTCCTTTATTTATTTAGAGAAGTGTTTCATGGATCTTAGGACTTTAGGGTGAGAATTTATGTATGATTTCATCTAAAACACCTCTGGGCCTTTAGCCCCTTCTTCCCATGAAATGAGATAGAAACCCTTATTAGGGTCAATGAACCTGAAAACCCAAAAGATGAGAAAATGGAGGGGAAGACATGTGGAAAGTGGAAAGTATGAGTGGGAATGGTACGATGACCCTTCAAGGAGAACCCCTAGTATAAACCCCTTTTCCTGAGGGTGACAAACTCACTAGGATACCATGACAACCACCAAGGTGAAATTAGGCAAAAGATATAATTTCCAAGCAAACATTACATAATCAAGAAAGGACTCTTTGCAACATGCTCAAATTCTTTAAATATTAAAGTGACACTTACCATGAGACTGGACTTGTTACCTCATGAATAAATACCGGTTGTCTTCTGAGGGCCAAACTGATGTAGTGGATGTTGCTTTGTTGATGGCAATGAGTGGTGATGTGACATGAAAGGAGGGGCCTTATCTGCTTAATGTGGGCTCTACTGGTCAATATGACTCTTGGCACTCCATGTCTGCTACCTTTGGGCCTTGAGACATCATCTCCTTAGTTATTGTTGATTTTTGGATCTGTTAAGACTGAAACAGTGACCTCATGAGGATATTAATCCCCATGTGTTTTTATAGATGTGGTACTCCTCTTTGTCTAAAAGATATATCTTTAATATCTTGGATTAGGAAGAATTATTAGGAACCAAACTCCATATGATTATTTATTGGATTCATGTATGAAATTATTCTTCAATAACCTGATATAATATTTAAATGGAACAAAAATTCTTTTAACAAGAAAAAGATTGAAGGTAGACTTCAACATAAAAATATATTTATGCTCAACATCATATATACAACTTTCTTAATTAGATACAAATAATACATCCATATCATCTCTTGAGAAATAGGAGGAAATGGTTTCAATCATTCAAAAAAAATTAAAAGAGTATTGTAGTCAAAACAGAAGCGAATTTGATAAGAATACTTCGAACATCTCACACTCAGAAATCCCAAGATCTGAAACATCATTGAAGTCATGCTCTGAAGTAATTATTTGTGGATTTGTATTCATGAAATATATTAAAAAATATAAAAATATCTGACAATCACATTCATGGTTGTAAATGCTCAATGATCATATAAGAAAAAGTCTTTGAAGAATACAAGAAAGAACACTGGAAAATCAACCCCATGTTTGTATAAGAAATACAAACATAAATCCATGAGAAATCAGTGTAGAAGAAGAAAAAGACTGGAGAATATGGAGATATCTTTTTTTTTATCATAATCCTCACTGCATATTGATGTATATACCTTGTTCTTCTAATCTTCTGCCCCTTCCCTTCTGAAAAATATCAACTTTGATCAAACCCTTTCTTGCCTTTTAAGAACCGGATCTTCTAACTACTTGAGTAGTTAGGGTTTTTATTTTCTTGAAGAGATCAATTTAATCAATGATTCAATTAATTATCATTAATGTTTTTTCGTCATTGATTTTTGTATCATGAAATGGGTTTTTATCGTCTTTAATAAAAGTTTTTTAATAAAATTTTATTTTGAAAATTTTAATTAATTGTCTTTTTAAAAGGGGGACTGTGTTTTGATTTTATGGATATGATATCCAAATTTTTCAGACATGGAAACCATTTTGTATTTGAACTTCATCGTATTATATTTCCAACGAGTCCTCCTGGATGTGATTTTGTTTCCTGGATCTCAAGATATGACCTCATGAAGTCGATGTATCAAGCAGATTTATCAGCAAGGCATAAAACATTTGTTGATTGTTATTTTCTTTTTTGAGAAATTTATGGAACATTTCAGCTCTCAATGCATGTTCCATCATCTTCCTCTTGAAATACCTTTCCAATGAGGTAAATGTTTCACAATTCTGACTATTGGATCTCAAGATATGGTCATTAGAAGATTAAGACTTAGCAGTCATTCATTGAATTTGATGGGGCATTATGGGCCCTTGAATTGAATTTCGCCCTCCTTTGTTAAAATTTCAACTTTTCCTCATAATTTTTATCCCACATGCATGATATTTTGGAATTCTTTAGTGTATATAGTAAATAATGTAATATACACTTGTAAGAATTAAAACAAAACTATGGAGAATTATAGGTTGACCCCTTAGGAAAATGATTAATTAATTAATATTTTGACCAAAGTCATTCTCCACCCATGCCCACTCAATGCCTAGTGGCATTCCCGGTCAACATGAGTCATAAATCCACGTGTTTCCACATCTCATCACGTGATAGGTCAAAAATATGCCACATGTAACCAATAAGAATATGTCATGTGTCTCTAATAATAATATGCCATGTGTCATAATTTCATTGGTTAATAATTAGAGTGTTCTCATTGGTTAAGGGTGTAATGTAATGAACTTGGGACAAAGTAACCAAAGTCATCCTCCACCCATGCCCATTCAACGCTCAATGGCATGCCCAGTCAACATGAGTCGGAAATCCACATGTTGCCACATGTAACCAATAAGAATATGCCATGTGTCATAATTTCATTGGTTAATAATTAGAGTGTTCTCATGCCATCACGTGATAGTTCAAAAATATGCCACATGTAACCAATAAGAATATGTCATGTGTCTCTAATAATAATATGCCATGTGTCATAATTTCATTGGTTAATAATTAGAACGTTCTCATTGGTTAAGGGTGTAATGTAATAAACTTGGGATAAAATAACCAAGTGGGCAAATAAGTAAATGGAGAAGTAAGGAGAGAAGGGGAAAGGTGTGGCGGGTTGGAGGGGTGAGGGGTAAGAATATGCCATGTGTCTCTAATAATAATATGTCATGTGTCATAATTTCATTGGTTAATAATTAGAGTGTTCTCATTGGTTAATGGTGTAATGTAATGAACTTGGGATAAAATAACCAAGTGGGGAAATAAGTAAATGGGGAAGTAAGGAGAGAAGGGGAAAGATGTGGTGGGTTGGAGGGGCTGCAAGAGTGTACGTCCTCCTACCTGTCAAACAAAAATAAAGTTAAGTATGAAATGAGGGGAAGGGAAGGTAGTGAGGGTTTAAGAAAAAAAAAGATTCTAAGTGTGGGATTAGGAGAGTGTAGATTAGTACAGATATTAAGGAGAAATGAAGATTAAAAATAAACTAAGTATGGGAAACAAGAGAAGAGTATGAAGTATAAAGAATTTTGAAAATGAGACTAAGTATGGAAGAGGTAGTATGGAGGTATAAGGAGAGGGGAGAGGAGGGAAAAATAATTTTTAAGTGTTGGAATAAGAGTGAGTATGGGAAAAGAGATGAGAGAAGAGCGGAGCATGGCGGGTGTTGTAAGTCAACCCCCCATGCTATAATAAGAAGGAATAAAATGGGTATTGGGCTTGCGAAGACTCAAGAAAACCATGGGTTATAAACCCAAGAAATTCAAGAAACTTTTAAGTGTGGAGTGATATGTACCAAGAGATGAACATGGTTCTGAGAACTCAAACATGCCATGGTTCCAAGATTTGAATGTGTTTTTGAAAAATTACTCATGGTTCCAATATTTGAATGTGTTTTCGAAAAATTCCTCGTGGTTCCACATGGAAGAAACACTTTTTCCAATTAAACACAAACTTGGATATCTTGAGCATACGAACTCGTATTTTGAATCCAAAAAATGCATGAAGAATCTGAGATTGAGGACTACGTAATGAACTTGTTATTGTTCAAAAAATTTATTTTTCTGATATTAATTTTTTTATTATTCCATGAGCAGGAAAATAGGGGTGACCAATTTTTGGTCAACAATTACGCCCAGGAATCAAGGGGTAACATGTCTCATACATGCCTCTAATAGACCTGTGTTTCCATACTTCCCCAAAAGGAGGTTGCCCAACTCTGTCCACTGAATCCACCTCAAGACAACATAATTCCTCCCATGTGGAGCCACTTTTCCCCTTGAGGGAGCTCACCCCTCTTCATCTAAGCATGCCTTAGAACCATAAATCTCTTCTTTCTCTCCTCCAATATGTCTCCCTTAGTTTTGTTCCCTTGTACCTTTATAGGCGTTGACCCATGCCAAGCATCACATCTGTATGCCCATGGGTGAGCTAACCCATCAATTCACCAAGCCATGTCCCTTCACAAGGTTGGGTTGACTCCTCATGTGGGTTCATTCGAGCGGCTTTCCCAATAGACCCATTGAACGTTATGTTCCATCGTCTATCTGACCCAATGAACTCTCGGTTGATACCCCCATCCATCTAACCGACTCATCATCTTGGGTGTGCGTTACACTAAGGTGAGTCAAGTTGACTCACCTAAGTGTGCCCCCCATGCCTTAGTCAATTTTTCTTCATCGGTGGAGCGCCCAAGTATTTTCCTTAACCTTTCATCAAATTGTCCTTCATTTGACTTGTGTCACAAGACATATCGAGTGGATTCTCCCCTTGGTGTGTCGCATGTCCAAGGAAATCCAACTCTCTCCATATATGAAGACTTTGTTTCTTCACATCCATTGTGCATCATGCCTGCATGATTTCCTTCATTTTAGTCTATGGTGGAAATGCACATGCCCAGGCTTGGATCCCCAGGACTTACATCCTCCCCCACCTCAATTTGTTTTCATCCTAAAAAACATCCATGAAATATGTGATCTCCAAATATATTCCCAAATTCATGCCCCCATCACAACTAAGTCTCCTAGAAACCCCAAGTTTCATGCCAACTCAAAACCCCAAATTCTACCAAAGTGGAAACCTCAAGTTTTACTGCGAAGTGGAATCCAAATGTTTCCAACTCGCATTGCAATCATCTCCAACTTGTGAAACCATCCACATTTCCTACTTCCCAATTTTTTTTGCAACCAAACTGTCTTCTACAATGGAAATACATCTCCTCCCCAACTATGTTTGCAATGTATAATCTTCCACTACCCCATTGTGACAATCACTCTCCATTTTGATGTTGTTTCCACCTCAATTTTTGTTGCAACATCAACCAAAAATTTAAAAATGTCTAAGTGTTTAACTTTGTGAACTTTCCATTGCACCCATACTTCAACCAACTCTTTCATGTCTCTACACAATGCTAGCCTCAAGTCTTTCATTGGTTGGCTAGCTAGTCCAATTGTCACATCCAGTTCTTGAGATGTGCATCTCCATGCCTGAACTTAGTATTTTTTGTTCTCATCTCTGTCACTCAATTCAACTCCAAAGACTAAGGAAAGTTTCCATCCTTGCCTCATTACTGTTGCCATCGTCTGATCTTCATCACAGAGATTATCCACAATGTCTAAGTATTGCACTTTGAACCTACTGGTGTGTTTTTTCTTTGACTTCCTTCCACAATTTGATCCATCCACACAAAAAATATCAAGCCAAGGAAAGGTTTCCCCTCACCTTTTTTCACTATGAAGTCACCCCAATCAAATTCATTCACAATAACTTGACCCCATTGTCCACCTCATGGCACAATTAGCCAATATTTGCACCAAGAATTGCACATTCAGACTACCTTTTCCCCACAAATTCATCACCTAGCCATGCTGCTACGTCTACCTCTTTATGCCTTGGAATGGTTGGGCTTCACCCTCAACCATGTTTTCCAATGCAAGAGGAACATCTTGTTGGGTATGTGTTGTATTATTTTCATGACTATACCTAGTGTTGGTTGTGGCGTCACATGGGTGTCGGTTGTGGAGCCTAATTATCTTCTTGATTCATATGCGAGTATGCCTACCCCTATTTTTTGGGGGTTTTGGGGGTTGGTGCCCAAGTTAAGGGGGTCTGGGGAGGACTATACCCCTTTGTCTAGGAGGAATGGGAGCCAACGGGCCCCTAAAGAAAATTTTGGTAAAATTGCCTTGTAAAATATTGTAATTTCGTAGTCAATCTGGACCATTCTTTATAAGGTCACATATTTGATGGTAGAAGTTATGTTAGGGTTTTTCCCCAAGAAAACAACTCTCTTTTTGTATGAGGGAATTGTCTTGTGGTAGTGTATGATGAATAGAAGAGGTGTGGCTCTAAATCGTTTTCTAGTTTTCTTGATTTGGGTTTCCAGGGTAAAATATCTATGTAATATGTGTGTATGTGTGTGTGTGTGTGTGTGTTCCATTGAATATTTTTTGTTTTTATTAAGAATTTTTCTGCAGTAACTAATTGTACAAGGTTAAAATATACACGTCCATGCTCAAGTAATCTCCTCATGCTATAATCTTCATGTCCGCACAATCTTCCAAATGAAGGCAAGTCCTCAATTCACCTCCTTTCGTCAAGTCACCTCTTTGCAACTCAATATATGTGATGAGTGTGGCCCACATGCCCTCACTCCTCAAACATCCTAACGAACCGTTCAAAGAACATAAATTAGAAAGATTCACCTCAAAGAAATTACATGCCTTAGGCATGTTCACACTAATACTTCTGCCAACCTCAACCAACAATCAAGTATGGATCTCTGAGTCATCGCACAATCATCCACAAGTCACCAAGGTGCGCTCTACCTCATCTAATGTCTCATACCAAAGGCTAGAGAACACTACTGAAGTCACTTGTTATGAGGTCTTCCAATTCAGGTTGATTATCAAGAATTCTTGGTCGACTTCTCTATTGACTATGTCCATCTCTTAGAATGGAACTATGTTGCACCTTCTGCAAATGTGTAAACTCTAGAATTTTCATTACAACAATCAAGTCATCACATGACTCAAAAAATATGGCTAAGGTGCCTCACCCATCCTCTCAAACTCGGCACATACATACTTCATCAAAATGACCTATCCAACGCACCTCATCAAAGAGTTAGGTAGCTTCCTCAAGCCACCTCCTCGGCTACATACAAATCTTCCTAAGTCCACCACAGGACTTGTCCAAGCAGGTTGCCTCAATATCTCCACACATTCGCCCAACCAAGGTGTCCCAACTCTACTACAAGACATCTTTGAATCTTCAACACTTGAGTCACCCTCAATTTTGTCGGTTCTCATTGTGGAAATGGATTGGACTTGAACCACCAAGTCATCCAACTTTCCTTAAAAGAACTCACTACAACACTTAGGAAATGCAAGAACTTGAAACCAACCATACCTTTCCAACAACGTCCTTCGTTGAAACCATGTTCTAAGTTTCTTGTATTAGGCCTTCACTTTCCCAAGAAACTGACTCTCTGCATGAACTCCCCTCAATCACCATCTACAACTCCACAAAACTGCAAGACCTTCACTGCAAAACAAGGATGAGTCCATCTGTTGATCAGAAAATCCTTAGAAGTCAAATTATTTCTTAAGTATATATAAGCATCCTACCAGATTCGGAAATGAAGATTGTTTTTTACTATTTTCAAATAACATGTGATTGTCTTACTTATCCATAAAATTCAATAACTTATCGAGATGGATATCGGTGGCCACCCACCTATTCCACTAGATCAAAGAAAAAATTTCCATTTTGGCAATTTTTTACAGTTTTTCGAGTCCCAAACTTCTAGGGCCATTTTGAGGCCTTAAACAATGTTTCTTTGGACTTTTTGGGGGCCGAGGGTTCTCAAAAACATATCCTAACCCTTGAAGGAATTTATACTTCTCAAATATACCTTTTTGACGAGGTATCAAATGCCCCAAACGAAGATCGTGTGTAAAAGTTACGCCCTTGGGAAGTTGATGTATCAACTACCCCCATCGAGGCCCGTAAACCTTTTGGATTTTCATCTTCCAGGGTTGTGATTTTTTATTTTATTTATGTTAAAAGGGCCTTTGGAGCCTCATTGTAAACATCATCATCTTCTTTCAAATGAGCATAACCGTCGCATCTCTTCTCAGAGATAAGTTGCCACCATTCTAGCGAGTTCATTCACTCTGTATTTTTATAGTTCTGTACATTTCGCTCATTAATAGAAATTTTGTATTATTGTATATCCATTCCTCTTGTTATATATATGATATATCTCTATTATATTATTGGTTGTCTTGAAATATCTCTATATATTTCTTTGTTATATCTCTTCTCTCATTTCGTGCTCAAAATAATCCAGAACAGTGGTATCAGAGCAGGCTATTCTTGGTGATTTTTTTCAGTGCATGTCCTCGACGAGGTCCAAGTATAGAATGTTGGGTCTTGAGATTGTCTCTCTTGAGGACTAACTCTCTCGCACACCCAAGAAACCCTCCATGGTGGAAGAAAAGAGAAATGACAGAGTAGAAGATTTTATTAATATGTTGCTCGAGCAAGCTCTCACGCAACAGAGGGACGAAATGATGGAGAATTTTTCCCAAATCCTTCGATGTATGTGGATAACAATAGATACGCAAGAAACCACTTTGGAGGCACCACTCCTTTCAAGGTACAATTTAATTTTGATATCAGCGTATTTGAAGGTCAGATAGATGCAGATTCTCTAGAAAAATGGTTAAATATGCTAGAAGGTTATTCTCTGTGCACAATTTTTTCAACAGGGAAAAGATCACCTTCACACTCCTTAAGGATCCCCCCCATGCCAAACATTGGTGGGAAACTTAATGTGACCAAATTTCCATAGAGGAGTCTAGAATGTTCGATGTTGAAGCCACTTGGGAATCTTTCATAGATGTCGTCAAGGAGCAATATTACCTTTTTGGAAACTATGAAGACTAGTACATGAGATGGACCACGCTGTGTCAAGAGAGGGGCCAAGAAGTGTCAAAGTTCACCATACCTTATATACCTTGTGCACCAAGTTGGGGATCAAATATTCTAAGCGAATTTTGGTTCTGAAATACCGTGGGGCTCTACACAGCTACATCCAAACCGAAATGGATTTTTTTGATATCTCATCGTTGGGAGATGCTTATCGATATTCTGTCAAAATCGAGCAGAAATTTAAGCACCAGAACAAACGGGATTTCAAGTCTACAAATATGCAACAACCAAAGTATGATAAATATGGCCCTAATAAACAGCCTCCTGAAAACCATTCCAAGCCATAGGAAAATAAGGGTAAGGGAAAGATGAAGAATGACACTAGAAAGTGGTGCAATTTCCACAAAATCCACTGGCACAACACCGATGAATGTTGCTAAAAACAGTCATTGGTGGTCGAGATCAAAGAAAAAGAGTTGAACCCAGATTCAGAATCTGATTCAGAAAATAATGGAAGGAGACATATCATTGATGCATACCCCACTGCCACCATCGCAACCAAAATGATTCAACCAGAAGCACTAGAAGATCCTGAAGAGGGGGGCACCTCTTCCATTCACAAATGTGGGTGAATGGGATCCCATTACATTTCATTGTTGATAGCTAAATCCAAAAGAATTTCATCTTAGCAAAGGTCGTCAAACAGTTGGAATTACCAACAACACCACACCCATAGTCATACAACATCGGGTGGCTTCGTTAGGGACAAGATCTTCGTGTTAGCCAACAGTGTCGCTTGTCCTATGGCATCAACCCCTTCAAGGATGAGGTATTGTGTGATGTTGTCCCTATGGATGTATTTGATGTTCTTTTGGGCTAGCCATATATGTGGAAGTGCCATGCTATTTATGAGTCTCGACCTTGTAGTGTCAATGTTACTCTGGGGGATCATATCTACAGGATTCCAGAGGTAGTTCCAACTATTGTTTTGAAAAAATAGTCTGGAAAATTCGTCTCTCATACAAAAAAAAATAGCTTCTTCTCTATTTGGGCAGAAGGTGAATAGAAGGACATTGTGACCACTATGGCCTCGGTCCAAGCCCCTTCTATCCAGCAGAATCAGGTCTACAAGATTGAAGAAAAGAAAAAATATTCCTTATTCACATTGTCATCTCATGCAGTCATACTAGTTAAAAAGGTCCAACCCCTCAAACATCAGGTTCATAACACCTTCCACAAGCCAAGCAACGCAACTTCTTTAGCAAGGCAAGCAACTCACCAAGGTTCAGATTCAAAAAATGTTTCCCCAATATCCCATGGGAACTCAATGCAATGGAGACCATTTCTTCATAAGGAGGGGGGATTTATCTAGATGGATATCGATGGCCACCCACCTATTCCACTGGCTCAAAGAACAATTTTCCAGTTTGTCATTTTTTTATAGTATTTTGAGTCCCAAAATTTTAGGGTTGTTTTGAGGACCTAAATGACGTCTTTTTGGACTTTTGGGAGGGAAAACAGAGATCGTATGCAAAATTTACACCCTCGGGAAGTTGATGTATCAACTACCCCCACTGGGGCCCACAAACCTTTTGGATTTTCATCTTTCAGGATTAGGGTTTTGGATTTTCTTTATGTTAAAAAAGCCTTTCAAGCCTCATTGTAAACATCATCATGTTATTGTGAATGAGTGTAGCTATCACATCTCTTCTTAGAGATAAGATGCCACCATTCTAGCAAGTTCATTCACTCAGTATTTTTAAAATTTTGTACATTTCTCTCATTAATAGAAATTGTGTATTACTATATATCTATGCCTCTTGTTATATATATATATGATATATCTTTGTAATATTATTATCTCTCTTGCAATATCTCTATATATTTCTTCATTATATATGTTAATGTTTCATAGAAACCTGCACAGGAGATCTAGCTAAAGAAAATACAAACAAAGCTTATCAAGAAAGGACGAGAGATTCAATATGGAAGAATGAGAAAATATATTCACACTACTCCAATGAGCTAATCAATGAATGTCGATTGATACATAGATGATGATCAATATGATACAATGAATGAGTGGAATACACTCATATATAGGGCAGAACATTCCATAATTAAGAAAATCAATCAAGCAGTTAGTTTTCCTTAGGAATGCATGCATACATAATAGTGATGGTAAAAATAGAACTAGTCAGTTAACTCCCATTGAACTAATGTGTCAAAAATAGTAATTTCTCCAACACCCCCCCCTGAACATCACTATGGAGTAAAAAATGAGTCCAGACTACTAGGTCATACTAGGTACTCATGTACAATGGAACTAATGAACAATGAATAAAAATGAGGAAACAAGGAAAACCACATGGGAATGGAACCCCCCATCAAAAAACAATGCATCAAAAGAAGAAAAGGAAGTTTCCAGGAAACTATGTTCTTCACTCTAAGACGATTTGATGAAGAAATATTTATGGATCTGATGTGTTCTTCACTCTAAGAAATATTTATGGATCTGATGAAGTCCTTTGGAAACCTGTCTAGACTTGTACCTCTTGATCTTGTGGACCCATATGCACTTGAAAATATTCCTTTTTGGTGGAAGTGGAACCAGATCCCAAGTCTGATTCTTTAGGAGTGATTCATACTCCTTCTGCATGGCTTCTTTCCATAATGAATTTCTGACAACCTCACTATAGGTCTGTGGATCAAAATATTGAACCATATAGCAATGCATGGGAATCATTGGTTTAGAAGTTGAAATACATGAGAAGGCTCCTCATGATGAGATTGATACCTCCTATGATCCAATGGATCCCATGATGAGTGTGAATTGTGCCCTCTTGGGCATCTGCTAAATCTTTGGGACTGGCTTCTTATTTGGTTGTACTACCTTCTTATTTCCATGTACAGAATCTGAGTGTATGGAATCATCTCTGATGTCTAAAACCGATGGAAGCAAAAGAGTATATGTATGTTTCATTGGAGGTGCATCCAAAGTACTCTCCTTATGTGTAAGTAGAAAAGAGGATTCATTGTTAGAAAACTTAGTGAATTTATACAACCTTGACTTTTGATCCAGCTCACCAATTGCAATGATGGAATTGTCACGCATGCCAATTATTGAAATTGAATCTGATGTAAATTCAACCATTTTACCTTTCTGAGTGATTTGATAAACTAAGATAAGATTCCTAGAAAGATTTGGAACAAGTAAAACATTCTCAAAACTTCCATTATGGAGTTCCACTCTTCCCTCTCCTGCTACTACCACTGGAGTATCATCCCCCATGAGAATAGGGGGTTGTGAGCATGGACGTAAGAAAGTAAAAACTTTCTTTTTCACTGCCATATGATGTGACATGCCAGAATATATAATCCATGAATCAAATGAGGAATTAATTAGAACAACAACATGATGATTACCTTTCTTAGGAGCAGGATCGTCTTCCTTCTTCTTCCTGACTCCTTCTGGAATGAAGTTTCCAAGGTTGTTCTATTGGAGTACATGTTCCATGAGATCGATTTGTTTCTTCATGCATGTGGATTCTTTATGATTTGGTTTATTTCATTAAGTGCACTACTTTCCCTTCTTCTTCTTCTTCTTGGAATATGAAGAGTCTTTGGAACCTGGAGAATCATTAAAGAGTTTAGAATATCCCTCCTTCTCATTTTGTGTCTCCTTTATGTTTTGTTTGGATGATCCCTTTCCATCATGCATGGTGAGTGCATGTTCTTTGAGATCCTTTATTAGGCCCATATGAATGAGTTTTTCCTACTCATGTGTGAGATAATCAATGAATTTATCCATGGTAGGCATCTTCCAATTTGTTCCCATGAGATACGTTCCTGAATGGAAAGTGGAAACATAGACAACATATTTTGTTCCTAGCTTGGCCAAGATTATTAGAATAATTTGGTCCACTTGTTTATACTTATCAATACCACAAGATTCTAAGTTCAATATCAAAGATTTAAACTTAGTCAATAAATATTTTATATTATCAAAACTTTTAGGATCCAAAGTATTCAACTCTACCTCAAGTATATGACCTCACATCTGATCATGCTTTCCTAACAAACTTTCCAAGGTGGTCCAGATATCCTTTGGAGTCTTTCATGCGGTAACATGAAACCATATATTAGTTGAAATCAATTTAAGAATAATTCATGTGGCTTCATCCTTTCGGTTCACCGATCTCATCTTCTCAATTGTTGTTTTAGGTTTTGTTTCTATCCCCATCATCAACTTGTACAGTCATTTCCTTCTGAGTTGGAATTCAGTCTTGGGCTTCCAATCAAAATAATTTTATGGTGTGAGTATTACCACCAAGTTTGACTGTATAATCAGTGTCGTATCTATCTCTCCCACTGTTTCTAAGAACCTCTAAAAATTTACTCTCAATCTACAAGTGAAAAAATGAGAAATCATTGTAGAAAGGGCACTTTAAGTGGAAAATTTGCATCATTTTTAGGAGGAAATATTTCGGCTACCTTTCTGAGAAAACAATGAGTAATCTCTCCAAAGGGTTGAAGACCCACTTGTATAATGGGTCAATTTACTTCTCATGTGAGTCATTTCCTCAAAAACTTGACATTTTGGGAGAAATCACTACGAACAAAAAGGCCTTTTAAGAGGTTGTCTCACCTATCCTTTATACACAGAGTGACATTGTCACCCCCTAGCTATAGGATATAGTGTGACAACAAGACTTTTCGCGCCCTATGTTTGTCTAGGGTGCGACAACTTCCAAAACGGTGAAAATATGGGTGCGACAATGTCTAGAAATTGTCAATTTATTAAGTGTGCATGCCACTGTCACACCTTTTGACAGGGAGAAGGTGCGACAACTTAATCTTGTCTCACTTTTCGACAAAGAAAGGCTGCAACACTCTCTTTTACATGGATTTTGCTCGTCGAAACTCCAATTTTCCTCTTCTTTGGCTTGCTCCAAGTAGCGTAGCTCTGATACCATGTCAATTTTTCTTATAAACATGCACAGGAGATCTAGCTAAAGAAAATAAAAACAAAGCTTATCAAGAAAGGACGAGAGATTCAATATGGAAGAATGAGAAAATATATTTACACTACTCCAATGAGCTAATCAATGAATGACGATTGATACATAGATGATGATCAATATGATACAATGAATGAGTGGAATACACTCATATATAGGGAAGAACATTCCATAAATAAGAAAATAAATCAAGTAGTTAGTTTTCCTTAGGAATTCATGCATCCATAATAGTGATGGTAAAAATAGAAATTCTAAAATAGAACTAGTTAGTTAACTCCCATTGAACTAGTGTGTCAAAAATAGTAATTTCTCCAACAATATATTCACTCTCATTTTGTGCTCAAAATAATCTAGATCAATAACACTGATGAATAACTTGTAGAAATAAAATGTTGAAATGAAGTAAAGTAAGATCAACAACAATTCAAATGACACAATAACAATTTGTTAACAAAGTTCACCCATCTTGGGCTACGTCTTTAGGTCCCTTTTCAAATAGTGAGACCACTCTTTAATGTTCAAATATGCTTAGTTTACAATGATGACTTACAATACCAAATTTGAAGTCACTCTTCAATTATGTTGCTCAATCCCATAAACATAGGTCAATACTAAATTCCTCATGAAATTTTGAGAAAAATGAGTATAAAATTGACTATGTTCTGAACATGTACCCAAAAATCTCGTTTTGTACGTATAACAAGACTATGGGTCTCATATATAGCAATTTGAACTAAGAATTTCATACACAACACTTTTGCACAAAACTAACATCACCATCAAATTTCTCTCGAAGTTCTGAGAAAAATGAGTATAAACACTCTATACTTCCCTCAAAGAACTCAATGGCATGCAAAATGAGGCAAACTAAAACTATGAGCACATATTGCATGCAAAACGAGACACATTTGAACTTGGCACAAATTTCTATGTAGACCTGCTTCTTGACATGCATTTTTGTGTCACACAACTTGTCTAGAGCTAGGTTTATATAGGCATGGGCAGCCTAACCGTGGCCCCTATATTCTCGGTTGCATTTGTTTTAACTTAAATATGTTATTTATTGTTAGTTGTAACAAGCAACAACTATGGCATATTGGTAGGAGGTTTGTGGTTAAGTCATTGGAATATACTTAGAATATTCCTCCATTGGTCATGGGTTTGATTCTCATCCAACCCAACTAATTTTATTCTCCCTTAGCCATTACTAACTAATCAGAGAGTGCCATGTGGCACTCTCTGATTGGTCCATCTGTTTGCAAATTCATCACTCTGCCATGTCATTTTCCAATCATTTCCATGTCAGCGTATGAATGCTAATTGTACCTTTGATGTTAGCGTATGGATGCCACGTCATCTGTATATATGACACATGGCACATTTTTATTGGTCCACATGTGTTCCTGAAAATGATAAAAATGAGTGACATGTGGCAACCTCTCGTGATGTCATGTCATCCTGCTGACATTATCATGATATCATCCTGTCAATTTTATGACCTGTATGGACAGGCCAAGTGGAAACTTGTGGGCTTGCCATGTGGCACCCCTGCTTTCACTTTTTCCCTGTTTGACCAAAATTTTGACCCGCCATAACTTCTTCATACGAACTTTGTTTGAGGTGATTTTTGTGCCATTGGAAACTTATCATCAAGATCTATGCAATGAAATCATTTTAGAAGTTCAATGTTTTAGCATTTTTGGATCCTCCTGGATCTCTTTGAGCATTATGGATCCTCTTGGATCACACCTTCCCACCAAAGAACTTTTGGAACTCCAAAAGTATTGATTATTCAGAAATGAATTGAGGATACTTCTTCCTCATTTGTACACTATCATCCACCCATCCTACTTGGATAATGAACACTTGACTCATCAAAACCATAATGAAGACTGAAACAACATTGCTGACCAAGTTAACTGTTCCCTTAAATTCACAAACTCTTTCGTTCATTGTTGTAGCTATTAACCATACTCCACTAACTAGTAACAAAATGAAGAACAAAATTGAATATATAGATGCAAAATAAAATGAACCATCAACATATTTTCCCTTCTTAATTAACAAGAACAATATCAACCAAAGAACTTGTTTTAATTTCAACAGTACGTTGTAAACTTGTATCCTAGATACTACCATTAACTAGGATGTGCCCTGTAGTGACAACAGTCAAATTCGTCTTCATCTGATGAGCTCTCACAATGAACTCAATCCCATCCTTGAAAATATTATACTTATTTTGTTCTCTGTAGAAAATGGCCTTCCTGTCATACAAGTATGGACTTCCTAAAACCATCTCGCAAATGTCAAGTGGAACCACATCTAACTCTACCTCATCAATGAAACTGGATGTGATCTCAAACCATAACTTGCATTGCTTAGTTACCTGTACCTGAGCATTATCACAAATGCATTCCAAAGGATATGGTCTCGAATGAGGATTAGTTTCCAATCCCAAATTCTGAACAACTTGCTCTGAAATAAGATTTACTTGTGATCCACTATCAACAAGTGTATCAATATTAGTGTGCTTTGAGATAACTTGTAAATGAAACAGTTCTTTTATTTTCCTTCCATCAAGGATTACATTAGCCTTTGCAAAAGAAGTATGTGAATTGAAACTTGCAACGGAATATTTACCTTTGATGCCCATAGTTATAACCTTAGTTTCATCCTCAGAATCTGATCCAAGATCCCGAACTATGGTCATGGTCTTCTTTTTACCCTTCCTAGTCTGAGCCCACTTTGTCTTCAATTTTGGATGTAACTTCCAACAATGTTTCTCATCATGTCATTTCTTCTCGCAGTGAGAACATATAGGCTTCTTATTTCCATCCTTCTTCATTGTATTTGTCTTCTTAGTCTTCCCTTTTCCCTTTGACTACTCCTTGAATTCATGTGTCTCTTCTGACACATCATCAACAAAATGTGTTCCTTTGCTAGCTTCAAGATGAGTAGCTTATACTGGTACTTTGTCAATATTAGTAGGATTAAACATAAATATAGTATGGTGAAGATATGAGTACATACCACCAATATACTTTAGAAGAGTCTCAGGAGTATGTAATGGAATTCCCAAAGATAATTCCTTCCTCTTAAATTCCTGTCTATAAGCTTGAACATTTTTCCCTTTTCCTTGTCTTAGATGTTGCCAAGCAATCATTGATGTTTTCATATAAGCTAATGGATAAAAAAAAAATCTTAATGCAGTTGTAAATTCAATCCAGGAAGAAATGATTTGACCATGTTGAATAAGATCAACTTGTGTCTGACTCTCCCACCATATCAAATTTGTTTCGCTCAGGCGAAGAGTAGCCAACTGTATCTTTGAAGTGTCCTGTATGATTTTTTGTACCCTGCAATATACTTCAATTTGTTTGACCCAATTATCCAACTTCTTTGCATTCAAATTTCCATCATAAGTAGACAAAACAAACTTTACATCTAGCTTTACCAAAGGAAAATCATGAGAATGAGAAGACTTCTTAGAATGTTTCTTCCTTTTATGAGAAGAATGTTCACTTTCATTGGAAGAAGATGATGAGGAGGAGGAGGATGACGATGATGATGATGATGATGAGGGTGAAGGAGGCTCTATACATTTTTCACCTTCTCCCTCTTCTTTAACTGCTTCAGTTTTTACCAATGTACTTTCTCCCTTGGATTTCTTTCGATCCTCGTACATTTCTTCCACAATGGCCTTCAACAAATTAAATGCCTCGAAGAAATCATCTTCAGAGTCATAAGGACCTAACTTTCTTGGTGAAGCCATCTCTCCTCTTTGAGTGAATCTCCTTGAACCAATTTCAAGATTATAACTTGCAAGCTTTCGTTCACCTCGCTTAAATTTGGACCTCGTAAGAATTCACTTGCAAATAAACATAAAAAACAACTCTAATACCAACTTGCCTTCCAGTGATAGGAAAGTTTCCTTCCAGTGATGCCAACCTGCTCTGATACCAACTTGATCCGAAAATCCTTAGATGTCAAATTATTTCTTAAGTATATATAAACATCCGACTAGATTTGGAACTAAAGATTGTCTTTGACTATTTGCAAATAACATGTGATTGTCTTACTTATCCATAAACTTCAATAACATTGATGAATAACTTGCGGAAATAAAATTTTCAAATGAAGTAAAGTAAGATCAACAAAAATTAAAAATGGCACAATAACAATTTGTTAAGGAGTTCACCCATCTTGGGCTATGTATCTGGGTCCCTTTTCAAAAAGTGACACCATTCTTTAATGCTCAAATATGCTTCTTTTACAATGATGACTTACAATACCAAATTTGAAGTCACTCTTGAATTCTTCTGCTCAGTCCCAAAAATAGAGTTCATTAATGAATTCCTCACGAAATTATGAGAAAAATGAGCATAAACTTGGCTATGTTCTGAACAAGTACCCAAAAATCCATTTTTGCACGCATAATGAGAACATGGGTCTCATACATAGAAGTATGAAATAATACTTTCATACAAAACAATTATGCACAAAACTAACATCACCATCAGATTCCTCTCGAAATTATGAGAAAAATGAGTATAAAGACTCTATACTTCCCTCAATAACTCAATGGCACGCAAAACAAGGAAAACCAAAACTATGAGCACCTCTTGCATGCAAAACAAGACAAATATGAACTTGGCATGAATTTCTATGCAGACCTGCTTCTTGGAACGCATTTCTATGTCTCATACCTTGTCTAAATCTAGGTTTATATAGGAGTGGGCAACCTAACTGTGGCCCCTATATTCTCGGTTGCAATTGTTTTAACTTAAATATATTATTTATTATTAGTTATAACAAGCAACAACTATGGTGTATTGGTAGGAGGCTTGTGGTTAAGTTGTTGGAATATACTTAGAATATTCCTCCATAGGTCATGGGTTTGATTCTCATCCAACCCAATTAATTCTAATCTCCCTTAGCCATTACTGGTCAATCAAAGAGTTCCACATGGCACTTTCTGATTGGTCCACATGTTTGCACAGTCAACACTTTGCCATGTCACTACCTAGTCATTGCCACGCCAGTGTACGGATGTTGACTATACCTATCACCTGCCACATCATCGTATGGATGCCACGTCATCCATACAAATGACACATGGCACATTTTTATTGGTCCACATGTGTGCCTAAACATTCCAAAAATGAGTGACATGTGGCAGCCTCTCATGCTACCACATCATCCTGTTGAATTCAACATGACATCTTCCTGACAGTTGTACGACCTATATGGACAGGCCATGTGGCAGCCTATGGGCCTCCCACATGGCACCCTTGCTTTGAATTTTTCCATGTTTGACCAAAACTTTGACCGACCATAACTTCTTCATACAAACTCTGTTTGAGGCGATTTTTGCACCATTGGAAAGCTATCGCTAAGCTCTACACAATGAAGTCATTTTCAAAATAATTTTAGAAGGTCAAGGTTTGAGCATTTTTGGATCCTCCTGGATCTCTTTGAGCATTCTAGATCCTCCTAGATCATCCGTCCACTTCATGAATCCATCTAAGTCCCAAACTTCACATGTAGCTGACCAAACTCATATCCAATGTCTTTCCATATCTGCACCTTGAGTGATTCGGATTTAAGGCACCATGTATCCACTACCCAACTGTCAAGTCATACTTTTTCTAATCGACCACTATAACTCTATGAAAAGTTACCTCGTCTGAAGGTTGCAGTCTACCCAACAACAACCCTGATCAACTCAATTGTTGGTATCAACGATGCATGACATGAAGACATCGTGATGGAAATGTGACCAACAAACTATTTATTTTGAAGCTACTCTATGTCGCCCCAAGTCGTCCAACACACACAAGTGTTTCACCTTACTACAACCTAGAACTTCTCCCTTCACGATCACTTCTGTGATCACCCTCTGTGTTTTCTTCTGCGGTCACTTCTGGGTTTAGATCTGTGACCAGTCGTGAAACAATCCTGCATTCATTTTCCTTGCCCAAGTGCTTAGTTCACCCAATGAACTTTGCGCCTGGGCTCTCCAAGGTGTGCACAATAGGTATGGCATTTAATTATGTCACACATTAAACCAATTAAGTCTACCTCTGCGATCAAGTCTGTGACAATTTCTGTGATGAACTCCATGATGAGTTATGTGATCACCCACCATGTCCAAGTGATTCGTCTCACCACAAACTCTGCTCTTTGTCTATACAAGGTGTGCGCCTAGACCAACCTTCCATCGCACCATCAACTGAACCTTTGTTGTAAGTCTAATGCAAATCCTGTGATGAACAAGTTCACTCCACCGAATCGTTCACCAAGTCTACGGACATTCTCACTGAACCGACTTCGCAACTGCGTCCTATCCATTTTCACCATTGCAATAGTAGAGCATGCTTCAATCTCTAATACCACCTGCCATGTCCCCACAATGTGCCTTATAATCATACACCTCTTGAGGGCATTTGGCACCACAACGTTTCTCACTTGGCTACTTGGAAACACTAAGGATACTTTGTCCAGAATATGCCTCTTCACCTAGAACATACCCATACTCTGTTCTAGGCTACTGGTGAGTCACACTCCTACTCTAGGGAAATTCTTGTATACTTACACATTTGTTAACAGTTTAAAAATTAGTCATATATAAGCATACATTTATGAACATGAGAATCCAAGAGAAAAATAGTGGATCAAATGAAAGACATACACAAAAATAGTGTGGGTGACATGAACCATGCCTAACACCCAACTAAGTCTTTGTTATTGCAAAACAATTACAATGTGAGAATTACTGGCTCGGTTTACAACTTGGGAAGATTCGAATGACTCACCTCACCTCACCAAGACACTATACACAGATTCGTCACTAAGACTCTCTCTCGCAATCGTCTTTGCGACCTCCTATGATGCACCTCAGACATGCCCTCGACCGCAAACTTGTCGTCTCTTCGTTCCGCATACTTCACAGATTTCGGTTATGCCTCACACATGCCTCCAATAGACATGTGTTTCCAAACTTCCCCAAAATCAGCCTAAAAGGAGGTTTCCCAACTCTGACCGCCGAATCCACCTCAAGGAAGCACAAGTCCTCCTATGTGGAGCGACTTGGTCCCTTGAGGGACCTCGCCCTCCTTTGTCTAATTCTGCCTCAGAACCACGGAGCTCTTCTTTCTCTCCTCCGAGTTGCCTCCCTTGGTCGTGTGTCCTTGTACCTTTATATGCATTGATCCATGCCAAGCGTCATGTATTTATTCACATGGGTGATCCAACCCGTCGGTTCACCAAGTCGTAGCGCTTCGCAAGGTTTGGTCAACTCCCCATGTGGGTGCATTCAGGTGACTTGCCCAGCCGACCCACCGAACTCTTGGTCGACACCCCGATTTGTCTAACTGACTCGTCATCTTGGGGGCACGTGCCCCTTAGATGAGTCAAGCTAACTCGCCTAAGTGTTCCCCCCATGCCTTAGTCGAATTTCCTTCGTTGGTGGAGCACCCAAGTCTTTCCCTCAACCCTTCATCAAACTATCTATCGTTTGACTTGTGTCGCAAGGAATCTCGGGTGAAGTCATCGCTTGGCGCGTTACACGCCTAAGGAACCCCAACTCTCCCCATATATGAAGACTTGGTTTCTTTGCATACACCAAGCATCCTTCCTACCTAATTTCCTTCGTTTTAATTTATGGTGGAAGTGCACGTGCCCGAGCTTAGTGCCCCAAGCCTTAAAAAGGCACAAAATGAATTCATTAAACTTTTCCTTATTAAATGTAACTGAAATTATAGA
>SNQJ01S0029907.1:77915-101363 GCA_010110895.2 Picea sitchensis
ATTTCCTAACATCCAGCATAGTTGAAGGAAAAAAAAGTTTAGCATTTCCGAATTAGTTTTCTTTGAAATTTATCAAAAATTAATAATGTATGTTACATATTTCTGGAATCTGTTCCATATTTCTGGAAATTTAAATGTGTTTGTCATATAGACTGGGATTGGGGCTCCCATAGAACATAAAAGAAATAAGTACAAGAAATAGGACTGTAGAAAGAAGAAGTGTGCGACGATAGAGAGGAAGATATGAAAAGAAGAAATTGGAAGTTATCAGTCTTTGGTTAGATATTTCTATTTAAAGAGGTAGAATAACTGGATTAATAAAGAAAACAAGATGTGATCAGTATAGAATTACTATGAAGCTGGTGCATTTTTGTTGTTGTCGTCAACGACCATTGGAATCGTGCCAACCGGTTTTTTCCCTTCGTCGATGAGCTTGTCCATTCTCCATTGGAACCATTCTTCAATGTAACTTCTCATGGGGGCCACGTTGATTTCATCCCTGATTTCTATGTTGAAAAGATTGTTTTCTAATTTCCTTAGATCCAAAGAAATACTATGTAGAGCATATTCAATTTTTTCATTGTGTGTTGAATAGTCCACTAGCTAGTTCTCGACCTCATCTTCACCATATTCAAGGATGCCATAAAAACTTTCTAAAGACAACCCCTTTAAAATATCAAGTTGTTCATCAAAGTCTTGTTTGGTCAAGGACAAGGATTTGAGGATTAAGTTTGGGTCTTGAACCTTGTTGGTACTTCTGTCTAGGTCTATTTGGGTCAGGTTTCTGAATAATTCTTCTTTTTATGATATGGCTTGTTCACATGATTCGAAAATCAGTTGTGGGTTCTTAACTTTCTTTTGCTAGCATGCTTTTAATTGTTTGATCCGCTTTGGGGAGGGTAGATCCTCTTGTATTCTTTTCAGATCTGAGTTGTTGATGGAATGGTTGGAAAAAGGGGTCACCATCTATTCATAGAAATGTTCTTCATTTTTTAAATTTGTCTGCAAATGTTCGTGCAAATCATTTTCCATCTTTCTATAGGAAGCTATATTTTGTGATGTTTCCCAGGCTTCAATAATTAGCTGCATTATTTTCTTGATGTACTTCTCTACAAGGGCCCTACATGATGCGAGGAGGCTGGAGGATCCTTTTAACTTGGCTGTAGGGGTAGCAGGCATGGTTTTTGCTAAAGGACTGGAAAACATTGGGGTAGCAATGATGTAGTGTCCCCAAGGTCAAGCCCAATTGTAAAACATGTCTTAAAAGAAATTGTAATTATGTTTTATAGGCTGGTGAGCCAAGTTTTGTATAACTGGTAGGCTTGTGTGGTTGTTAGGCCAGAGAGCCTAAGTGTTGAAGGCCAAGAGCCTGCTGATGTACTTGTATGTATGCAGAATGATCAATAAAATATAAACACCGCCAGGTGCAGACCGACCATGATGAATGAGTGAAGGGGGACTGAGCGTCCACAGAATGGGCAAGGAATTAGGGGTTGGAGGTGGGAAAAAGGGGCTAAGTGTAGATCCTAGAGGGCTTAAGCCTTGGGAATAAGATTTTAATATTATTCCAAAAGAGAAATGCATTATATGTTTTAACCTAAGTCCTTGTTGGTAGGACATGTGATTTCCAAACTGTGGAAGGCACGCACGTTGCAGGAACGTGTGCAGTTGCATGGGTGACAAGTGTCAACCCTGGTCATGCAATACAAGGCTGAGATGAGACGTGTTGGGGGTTCCTCCTCGAGGGGACTTAGGGACTGCCAGAAGGGAAGAGTCTGACTCTTACAGAAAAACCCTCGTACATCCTCTGAAACTGTCTGGAACCTGCGTTGACCCTTGCGTGGATTGTCTGTCACACATTCCCGACACCAGAGCGTGAGTCTATCCTAGGTAGGGGGATGGGAAATGACCATTCTGCCGGGGGGGTGGAGAGAGTCTGGTAATTCCCTACGGAAATGGCTTCTCAGGAAAATTCCAAAAATCAACACCGTGAGACCTAGCTGCCATTGCTGAGCTTGTTCTGAGAGGTCTGAGTCTGTATTCCCGAATGATTGTGGTGGTCATGCAGAGATGGATTGTGCGTGAATTGTTGTCCAGTGCAGGTGGTGATTGATCCTGTGTGTGACCTCTCTCTAAGTGAGGGAGGTGGATGTGGTTGGAAGAGGTCTCTTCCAGAGAGTGTCCAGCACCAGCTTCAGGCTCTGAGACTTCCTGATCCGGCTTGTTTCCGAGACCCAGTGAGGGAGATTAGCATCGATGGACTGTGCTTCTGAAGGTGTATACTCCTGGGCGGAACATGCATGTGGGGAATGAGAGTCTGGTAGTAGTGGGCGTAAGATGGCATCCTGGGAAGAATCCTTCCAGATTCTAAATGCTGCTTTCCTTGTAACCTCAGCCTAGCTAGGATTCCTTGCCCTGGGGTGGAGCTTAGTCCCAACTCGGGGGTGATCCACTGCTGAGTTGATGAGCAGTGTAGTCTAAGGCTGGGTGGTTCGTGGAAGGCCTGCACTTGGTTGGTGATTTCTACAGCTGTTAAAAGATAAGTAATTGAATTATGTTTTGATCATGTTGTGCATGACCGTGTTGTTTATGTATCATGTTTTCCGCTGTGTAAATGAATTACTGTTGAATGCTATGGCTTGTTTAATTGTAGCAGTAACTTATATATTTTACTCTGAGATTTTTTAAATGCATGTGCTTATAATGTCTGTACGAATTATGTAAAAATCCATGTATCGAATGGTATTTGAGAGGTTCGAAAACCTCGGTAGTGAAAAGGGTACACTACAAATTGGTATCAGAGCGAAGGTTTCGACACTGAGCCTAGATGGGCCAGTGGAGCGGTCTTTGGACTGAGAATGCGAGGGGAAATTGAGTCGGGAGGACCAATTTCGGACCCTGGTTTGCTCTGAAGCGTCAAGGAGACACTTGCTGAGTTTTTATTAAGCTCAGGAGGTATAGCAGTGCTATGAAACCACGGGGAGACAAGTCTCTACACCAAGGGTGTTAGAACCTTAGGATCCATTCGGGAGGGAAGGCGAGCCCTCGTGACAGTCGGATCTGGAAAAAAGTGCGTAAGGATTAAAATTCCTTTGGAAATGGCAGAGGGGTGTGGGAAATCATGATATGTGAAATCCCGAGTTAGTTAGAAACCATCTGAGCCGTCAGATCTCGACCGGAAAACCCGACAGTCGTTGGGTCTGCCAGGAGGTGTCTGAAGGTTAAACCTCAGGAACTAGGGGCGAAAGATCCGATGAGATCTGGAGTCGTCTGTCGGAGAGAGACATGTGGCGGAGATCGAGTGCCCATCGACACTTTGGTGCATCGGGAAATCGACGTATCGGAGTTCTCAAGTACACAGAAATCTTGTCCCTCGGAATCGCGATCCGCGATTTACCGACAAGATTGGGATCGTTCATTTAGAGGACGCATGGCAGAGATTTGCGCCATCGGAGAAATCCCGACAAGGAGCCAAACCTGTCAAAGGTTGGAGTTCATCAGGATATCGGGAATTTCGGTGACGAGTGACGAGTGCACTTCGAAATTGCGACCCGCGAAACCTCGATCGGTGGAGAACAACTGTCAGTCATAGCGGGACTGAGAGAAGCACCGTCAGCTGGACGGAGGTCAAATCTCATCGGGAAATTGGGGATTCCGTTGTCAAGAGTTTTGGCACATTTTGATTCGCGAAACCCCGAACCCCGATAAGGGAAAAGGCTGGGGTCACGAGTCAGCGGTCACATGGTGTAGAGCCATAGCAGGGGCTAACGCGTAAAGGAATGCGTCGGGAGTCGGAGGATCGTGAGTCTTGGGGTAGAGTGTTTTACGACATCGTAAACCCCGTAGCCCCAACAGGAGGTAGGACTATGGTCCTGGGAAATTGTGGTCACATGGCCAGGGCTTGGCTTGGAGGGCCAAAGCACATCGGAGGATCGGGAGTTCCGAGTACATGTGTAGCTTGACACCGCAAACCCTGAAACCCCGATAAGGGACATAAGACAATGGTCTTATAGCAGCCGGTCGTATGGATTAAAGGATTAGTCGGTGGAGGCTAAGATGACAAGGTAGCGCATCGGGAAATCGGGAATCGCGGGGACAAGGAGTCCATGCGTGGTGAAACTCCGAACCCCGAAACCCCGATGAGCGGTTTGATTATGGTCACAAGGTAGAGGTCACATGGACCTCGACATAGCCAAGGGGTTAAAGCAAAATGCGCATCGGAAAACCCAGAGAAATCGGGACCGTCCGTCAGATAGGGGATGCGTGGCAACCATCGACGCCATCGAGAAAAGTCCCAATAATGAAGCCATTCATCGGCGTTTGGTCCATCGGGATATCGGGAATCCCATGGACGTGGGGTTTATGCACTTTGGAATTGCGAAACGCAAAACCCCGAGGGGTAAGGTTGTGGTCATAGGGTGATGGTCACATTGGCCGGAAGCTATAGCTAGGAGGGCTAGCTGAAGATAAGGCGCGTCGGGAATCGGAGAATCATGAGTCTTGGGGATGATTGTATTTTGACATCGAAGACCCCGAAACTCCGATGCAGAGGTTTGACTGAGGTCATATGGTAGCGGTCACATGGACCAGGGCCTAGCCAGGAAGGCTAGTGCACAAAGGAGACGCATTGGGTTTTTGAAGCTTGAAATCCCGACAGGAAGGAAAGGTTGCGGTCTTATGATTCTGGTCATATGGGCCAAGACCCTAGGAGGAGGGCTAGTGCGTGAAAAAGAGCTCATCGGTGATCGGGAAGTGGAGAGATGAGAAACTCTCAACATCAAAAAGATCGAAACCCTGAAACTTGAAGCCCCGAAAATGTCGGAAATTGAAGTTTCGGACACCCGAAAAACACAGAGTTGAACTGAGCTCAGACAATTCGTGAAATTGAAACACTTTATTAAACATTGATGGTTATGAAATATGATGAATTGTCAAGAAAACGAAGTCTCGGCAATTCGAGTCGTTGGCGCATTATAGTGAAGAAGACTGACGAGTGCCAGAACTATTTGGAAATTGCCTCAAACGAAAAGAAATAGGAGAGATACATAATACTTCCAGTTCAAGAAACTTGTTTAAAACAAAATGTCTTTTATTTTGTCTGAACTGGTTTATAAATATTGTGGACTGTTCATGAAGGTTTAATGGACTGACAAACTTCGACTTGAATTGCACAGTGCGTGTGCAGAGTTCAACAAAGGGCAGGATTCCAGTTAACCAACGCCGAGTATGGAGTGGGGAAAAGTGCAGTTTACCCCTAAAATAGAAGATGAACAGGAAGGAAAGGATGATAACCTGGAATTCGAAGGATCGAACTCCAATGGGCATGGAAAAGAGAAGGATAAGGAAGAACACATAATGAAAATCCTTGAAGGATTGCAAAGAGAGGCCAAGGCTCGCCGAGATGATAGCCGAAAGCTCATGAAAGTCAAGGACTGGCAGGGTGCATTAAACTTAAAATTTTTGAAGAGTATGGAAAGAATAGAGAAGAAACTTGAGAAGGGAAGAGACTCAGGTGTGACAGAGAGTCGTAGAAACCATGGGAGAAGAAGTAGGTTGAGGAGTGGTAGCTGACATCTTAGTCGCTCCCAAAGACGTTCTGACAGCAAGACACATAGTAGTTCAAGCCCCTCACCTACCAGAAAACATTGGAAATATGGAAAGGAGGAATTGAAAGGAGAGATGAACAAGATTAAGCCTCCAACATTCGATGGAGAACATAAGAAAGAGGAAGATGCCGAGACATGGTTGCTTGGAATGAAGAAATACTTCCAACTNACCAACTGAAAGGAAAAGCATCCATGTGGTGGGATCAGTTTGTGAAGGTGTAGCACATCAGAGAGAAAGGTCACTTGGAAGGAATTTAAGAGGTATTTCAAGAAGAAATACCTAACTAAAAGATACTATGACAGAAAGATGAAGGAGTTCTTTGAACTCAAGTTGGGCAGTATGACCATTGATGAGTATGAGTGAAATTTTTTGGAACTACTGAAGTATGTTCCATTCATCAAGGACGAAGCTGTTAAAATTCAGAGGTACCTAAGTGGACTACCACCTTTCATGAGTGACAAGATTCAATATGACGATCCTAAGACCATGGAAGAGACCATCAGAAAAGAGAAATGTTTATATGAACAGCAAAGGGAAAAGCCTACCTTTTGGAAGGCTTGGGATGACCAGAAGAGGTTTAAGAAAGAACAGAGGCAGAAGGGAGACAAGCCTTCCTTTTTCAGAAATAGTGGTCAGGGATAGCCATCGTTTAGAGAGACAAGAAGGACTGAAGAGGGAGCACAAAGACAGAGACAGGCGCCCATTCAGTGTTGGGGTTGTCAAGGAAACCACAAGTACCGAGATTGTCCCCATAAAAATGGTAAGGCGAGAATTGTACATACTATTCAGCAAGCTGAAACAGTGGAGGATTTGGGCAGCAGAATGCCAAGGATCTATGCAGCCCTGGACAACAAGCAAGCAGAATTCCAATCGCACACGATTGAAGTGGAAGGTATGATTAACAACCGACCCCTTGTTATTTTAATTGATTAGGGGCTAGCCATAGTTATGTAGATCCTAGAGTGGTGGAAAGTTTGCATCTAATGAGGAGAAAACATGAGAGGTCTTGGTTAGTGCAGTTGGCCACAGGGACCAAGAGGAAGGTCACTGAATTGGTTAAGTCATGTTCAGTGGACATGAAAGGANTATAGGCTGGTGAGCCAAGTTTTGTATAACTGGTAGGCTTGTGTGGTTGTTAGGCCAGAGAGCCTAAGTGTTGAAGGCCAAGAGCCTGCTGATGTACTTGTATGTATGCAGAATGATCAATAAAATATAAACACCGCCAGGTGTAGACCAACCACGATGAATGAGTGAAGGAGGACTGAGAGTCCACAAAATGGGCAAGGAATTAGGGGCTGGAGGTGGGAAAAAGGGGCTGAGTGTAGAGCCTAGAGGGCTTAAGCCTTGGGAATAATATTTTAATATTATTCCAAAAGAGAAATGCATTATATGTTTTAACCTAAGTCCTTGTTGGTAGGACATGTGATTTCCAAATGGTGGAAGGCACGCACGTTGTAGGAACGCGTGCAGTTGCATGGGTGACAAGTGTCAACCCTAGCCATGCAATAAAAGGTCGAGATGAGCCATGTTGGGGGTTCCTCCTCGAGGGGACTCAGGCACTGCCAGAAGGGAAGAGTCTGACTCTTGCAGAAAAACCCTCGTACATCCTCTGAAACCGTCTGGAACCTGCATTGACCCTTGCATGGATTGTCTATCACGCGTTCCCGACACCAGAGCGTGAAGTCTATCCTGGGTAGGGGGATGGGAAATGACCATTCTGCCGGGGGGGTGGAGAGAGTCTGGTAATTCCCTGCGGAAATGGCTTCTCAGGAAAATTCTAAAAATCAACACCGTGAGACCTAGCTGCCATTGTTGAGCTTGTTCTGAGAGGTCTGAATCTGTATTCCCGGATGATTGTGGCGGTCATGCAGAGATGGATTGCACGTGAATTGATGTCCAGTGCAGGTGGTGATTGAGCCTGTGTGTGACCTCTCTCTAAGTGAGGGAGGTTGATGTGGTTGGAAGAGGTCTCTTCCAGAGAGTGTCCAGCACCAGCTTCAGGCTCTGAGACTTCCTGATCCGGCTTGTTTCCGAGACCCAGTGAGGGAGATTAGCACCGATGGACTGTGCTTGTGAAGGTGTATATTCCCGGGTGGAACAAGCATGTGGGGAATGAGAGTCTGGTAGTAGTGGGCGTAAGATGGCATCCTGGGAAGAATCCTTCCAGATTCTAAATGCTGCTTTCCCTGTAACCTCAGCCTAGCTAGGATTCCTTGCCCTGGGGTGGAGCTTAGTCCCAGCTCGGGGGTGATCCACTGTTGAGTTGATGAGCAGTGTGGTCTAAGGCTGGGTGGTTCGTGGAAGGCCTGCACTTGGTTGGTGATTTCTACAGCTGTTAAAAGATAAGTAATTGAATTATGTTTTGATCATGTTGTGCATGACCGTGTTGTTTATGTATCATGTTTTCCGCTGTGTAAATGAATTACTGTTGAATGCTATGGCTTGTTTAATTCTAGCAGTAACTTATATATTTTACTCTGAGATTTAAGTGTGTTTAATTGTTTAAATGCATGTGCTTATAATGTCTGTACGAATTATGTAAAAATCCATGTATAGAATGGTAACTAAGAGGTTGGAAAACCTCGGTAGTGAAAAGGGTACACTACAAATGAAAGCCTCCTCCAATTCCTTGACTCAGTCGTTCATTCTGGCATTCTCTGCTTCAATTCCTCCAATGGAATCATCAATAGCATCAACGGTTGCACAGTGAAATCGGGAGATTTGGGATGGTCGCATTTTATTAAAGTTAATCTCTGTATGATATTTTCCTTTCTTATTTGTTATATCTCTCTTTTCAATGATTAAATTTTTAGATTGGTTGTCAAAAAAAACACTTTGGAATACGAAGGATTCATCTTCGTAAAAAATGTTGGTCTTAGATACTTCCATTGTGGAACTATGGTGCATTGCGTCTGCGGACGGGTCAATTTTGTGCATGTGCTCAATTTCATTTTCAAGTTGCATGTGCTCACTTTCAATTCCGGGTTCTTTCGCCTGCCCTACAATGTTTTTTCTCTTCTTCGTCAAGGGAAGCTTGTGAGAACTATCAATTTTTCCGCGAGGAGGGTTCTTATCTCCTCCTCCATTTGAATATTTCTGGGTTGCTTTCTTACTAGGGTGGGTCGTTGAAGAAATGCTCCGTGATGTCGTGCTCTTGGGAGTGTTGGTCGAGGACTGGACACTCTTCTCATCGAATCATTTTCCCTTTTGTCTGTACAATTTAGTCGCGCTTTGCAATGTATCTACATCACAATCATCAGAGGCAGGAGTGTTGTCGTCATTGTCTCTATCTTCAGTTAGGCATCTGTGGATAAAATAGCTACTAAATCCAACTGATAGTAATTTTTCTCAAAAAATCCCATTAGGGTTGAACCCTTTTATCCTTTCAGCATATGTTAGGTTCAAGTTCTTGAAATTGCCTACGAATTTGTCAATCTTGTTGGCGTTTCTGCACACGAAGTCCCCGACTTTCCAAGGCAGAGGAAGGTACTATTTTTTTCTCTTGTCATGGAAAAAATGCAACCAGTGGTTGTATTGCCTTTTTATTTCTATAACAAACATCTTTTCTGTGATGTGGCATGGAAGGAAAGAAGGATTTTCCTTGGAGCCAAAGATCATTTGTACGCTGTAATTTTCCTTTTGTTCAAGAGTCCCCTTTATGTCCAAAAACTTGGTTTCCTGGCCAGACATCTGGGGAGCATCCTTTCCTAACAATAAATATTTGAAAACTGAGACAAAGTCATTAAAAACCTCATAAAAACAATGGGAGGCCTTGTGCCTCCACAAGGCATGGTACCAGAATTTTACTGGGTCGAATTCATAGTTTATTTGCTTGGACAGAGATAGTTTTGGAAACAGATAGCAATGGACTATTGCAAAAATCAAGTAGGATAACATATAAAATTTATTCGATTCTTTGAATCGTGACAATTGGGAATAGATTTCAATGGAAATCAACTTCCCCCAATCGAAAATGAATTGTTCCTTGACTGTGAAGTACAAAATATAAATAACTATACGGGAAATTCTTGTCGTGGATTCTTGTCCCGTTATTCTTGTAAACAACCAAGCAATTTCCCGAAATGGATTTCTAAAGGAACTGACCTGCAACTTTGTGATATCTTCAGGAACTGTTTTCGGGTCTTCGAGGAACTCAGGTAAGAGGTCCAACCCGTTATCATGTTTTTCTAGGAACTGATTACAGTCTTTTCCTCTAAAGGTCCATGTTGGCTCTGAAAATATTAACATCTTGTAGAAGACCTGAGGTGACAAAGAAACATGAGAATGGTCATGTAGTGGAATAATTCTTTGGCTTGAAATATATTTTTCGGCGCACCAAGAGACCACCTCCTTATAGTAAAAAAACTCAGGGATGTAGCCTGCACGAGCGATTCCAAAGATCCAAATCACTTCGTTTTGGGTGGAGTGGGATGAATAGTAAGAGTATGCCATGGACCACTGGAAGTTCTGGTCCTGATGTCCGAAGATATTCATTGTATCTCCATAGAACTATTGTCGAACTGCTGCCATAAGTTTACAAGAAAGTTTGTTTGCTCCAGACGATGTTTGAAATGAAGAGTTGGAAGGGATAATATGACCCTGTGCAATTCTTGGTCCAATGCGTGTGAATGGAAGATCTCCTCAATACTTTCGCTCATTAATGACAATTTCGATGGCTATTAGCATTAAAGACTAGTAATTTCATCCATTGAAGTGCGAACATGGCGGATACGGCAATGAGCAATTAAGGATTGGAGATTTCCTGAACGAGCCAACGCGACGACCCGTGCTTGAGATGAAATCTTGGTTTAATGTGTATTAATAGGAGATCTCCTCGAGCGTTTCACTTATTAATGACAATGTTGACGGTTCCTGCATGGTGAGTTGTTAGAATGAAAGGTTACTAATTGCATATTAAGAAAGAAGTACGAAGGTTGCGGGGACAAGAAAGATAAATTAAGGAGTGTCTAATTATCGAAAGTGGTTAGGTGGGCTTCAAAATAGGGTTACAAGGTACAACCATTGGAGGTGAGGGCCCAAGGGTCAAATTGTATGTCTCAGAAATTTTTGAGTGAAAAACGCATAACACAAAAGAGGGCATGATGAAATAGTCCACAGGGAAATTTGTATATCGCAGAAGTCTGGGTAATGTTTGTCGGACACGGAACAATGGAAGTGCAAATGTGAGCCCACCTATCCAGGAGCCACAATCGAAAAAGTATCCTTTATTTAAATCGAGTAGCCTTTATTTAAATTGAAGTGTTGGGCAACAGAAAGAAAAGCTTGTTGTCCGTGTTTAACGACACACAAAAAAAAGTACAAAATAAAACAAAAAACAATACTAGATATTGGAAAACACCATACAAAAACCTCATATATTCTATATTCAAATAAACTGAGTTACAAAATACAACTGAGATTATTTGCCATAATGACTGCGATTGGGCCTATCGCTGACAAAAAAAGGAAAATATGTACAACAATGAATCTGATGGACAGTCTTTTATAGATTTCAACTTGACCATCAAATGCTTGATTTGTAAAAAACGAGTCGAATATCAATTTCGGGTCTTGGACTTCATTGGCGCTGCCAGATAGATCTATCCCATCTTTTTTAATATCTTGTCTCTTCTAGATATGGCCTACCTGCATCGGTTGGTTATTCAACATTCCATACTTTGTTAAGTGTTAATTTCCCTCTATCATCGAAAACTTGGGGTTTAAGGTGCCTTCATTGTAATGTTCCTGATCATTGACATCTGAGACAACTTAGAGATGTGATTCAGGCCCAATTCAAATATGAGGGAGTGGTTTTATGTGACATCAACTTTGAGGGAAACAAATCCTATTAGCCAACAAAAGATGAGACAAAAAAAAATTCAAGTATGTTGTGACTGTTATTCTCCCTGTATTCAATCATATGTTTGGTTGAAAAGCCTGCCTGAAGATTTGTATGTTGAACTTCTTTGCTTTATTGTTGTAAATTGGAAGGGACATCCAAGTCAACTAAAAAATGTTCCTCTGTTGAAGTACATAGCTTCTTCCAGCAAAACAAATCTTGCAAGTGTAGCAAATGCTTCAGATCACATCAGAATACATCTTTCGTCGTAGGGGTGGTAGACATGGCAGCCCACAAAATGGTCTGGAATTTTCGGAAGTGACGCCAAATATTACTCCATGCTCGGATACACTCAAAAGGAAATTATAAAATTGGATACCCAAGAACGTGAAAAACTATATGCGTGTTTGAATCAACATTCTAAAATTGTAGAACGTTTTATTCCAAAGTTGTAACATACTTAACAGACATCCAGTTTCTATGTCAAAGAGTGTTGAGTGGCATCTGGATGCAGCAACAGACTCGACATAAAATCAACTTTTGATCACTACTTATACTAATTTCAAGTGTAAGAAGTCATGATCCCAGGCTCCAGGTAGTTTCACCTTCAGGCATCCACACTGGCGGTGACCCCAGGCTCCAGATAGCTTCGGCTTCAGACATTGACATTGGTGGTGGCATTGGGAGCATCGTTATTGACTATAGTGCGGCAATGCGGTGAACAAGCAGGGTTGTCATTGTCAAATCACTTAGACTGCAATATTGTCAGACCTGCAAAGAACATCGACTTTAGTGTTGCTTTTTCACGACAACTACAATGTTGCTTTGACTCCATAAATCTTTGGACATTGGGTGCCCTGTGCGATAATGAGCTTGACACTAGGTACATGTCATACATCTATTATTTGACATTGCAGTGTTAATGCAATTGCCACAATGGATGACGACTCAATTGCATTGGCACAAGCAATATTAATTGTGTGATTAATTAACATCCTTGAAGGACGTGAATCCTAAACAACACCTAAAACTTTTTGAACAATCGTGTGTTAAAAAAATACAGTGTTCTATATTTTAAAAAACAAGAAATTGTATTGTTCGAGCATTTAAAAAAAAAAAATTCAAATATCGGATCAACTGCAACAGTAGAAATGCATTTTTCTTATTCAAACGAAGGGAAATAGAAGGAACATTGATATTAGGTGGAAACAACTCTGGAATATACCACAACATTAAGGTCTCTTATAAATAATGAAATAAAATGATTACATGAAGGTCGTAGTAAAAGGTGATTTCTAAAAACCAAATCATTACATGAACACGCGAAACTTCTTACAGAAGATGGTAGTATAAAGAATCCTTAGAAAGCGTTTCAAATTCCATAATCCAGAATTCCTTCCCATTAACTTTTCCCAGTTACATGTTGATGCAGAAATTAGAAATTTTTGAGAGCGTTGTTCCCTAGTTATATACCCACCTTCAAGTAGGAGGAGAATATTCATGCAAATAGGGGCAAGCTCATCGACCCAGATGAAATCATATGCATAGGAATAGTGAAAAAAAAGTGCAATAGTGATAGAAAGTTGATTGTATGTGGAGTTTTTTACTACATCCATAGGACGATGAACAAACTTTGACAAAGAATATTACTTTCTTTCAAGTCTATTACCACACCCAAAAGTAACTCAACAAACTTTGAAATAGAAACTTCTGTAATTTTAGGATGTTGATTCAACCACCCATACAGTTTCTCATACTCGCGACGATCCAAATTTATAATTTCCTTCTTAGTATATTCGTGAATGGAGTAATATTTCATTCCATTTTTTAATATTACAGACCATTTTGCAAGCTACAGTATGTGTGAATACTCTGACAAAAGATAAATCCTTGTGTAGTCAGCAGAATTTGATACACTTGCCAAATCCGTGTTGTTGGAAGAAACTATATACTTCAACGAAGGAGCATTTTGCAAGTGACCTGAAAGTCCCTTCCAAATACCAGTAAGAAAACAAAGAATATCAACACACAAATCTTCAGGCAGGCCTTTCAACCAACCAAAACATCGATTACATGGAGAACACCAATCACAAGATACTTGATCTTTTTTGTGTGTGTCTGAGTTTTTGTTGGCTAACAGAGTTTCTTTTTGCTCAAAGATGACATCACATAAAACCATTCCCTCATCTTTCAATTGGGCCTGAATGGCATCTCTAAGTTGTCTCACATGTCCATGATCAGGAACATTACAACTCTTCGATGATAGAGAGAAATGGGAATAAGTATTTAAAATCAACGTTGGAGGATGATAGTATAATATTCCATCAATTTTGGTTTAATTCATTTTAAGGGAAGATGCCCTCGATCTTTTCTCTTATTAATGCCAATATTTTCGAATATGTGTGTTGAATAGTCAATAATAACATGAGTTATCATTCCCATATGCAAGCAGATTCTCAAATATGACAGCTTGTAACATATGCACAGTATTAAAGAGGGACATGACGTCAAGACCTATGTGGATGACACGTTCATGGTTGGTAGCGTGGTAGTACAATATTGCATTGTTACTATGATGATGCCTTTAAAAAACTAAAATAGCCAACACTTTTTGCAAATTCAAAATGGACACAAAAACAATTATTAGATCCCATAATATTCGCTTGTTTATGCATTTTAATGGGATATTTCCTCGATCTTTCTGCTTATTAAAGCCAATATTTTTGAACCTGTTTGGTGGGTTGTCACTAGTAAAATCATAATTAATGTGCATTGGGAAGGGCGAAAGGTGGCGGGGATGGAGGGGAGCGAAAATTTCTTTTAAACTTTTCTGAACCCGGGAGTGCGTGAACCCGCAAAACTTTGAAGACTCGACTAAGTATGGAAAGGCAGGTCGAACAGAAGGAGTCATCGTAGGTAGAGTCAGGATTGCAATTTCAAGGAGTCTAGGGTCGAATTGTAGATTATATAAGTTTTGGGTGCAATATGTATACCCCAAACACGGGTTACCAGAGTTTGATAGCACCTATACGCGAACCCGCGTTCATAAAATTGGCTAAGTATGCAAAGGAACGACGGTCGGTCAGACTCATGATGTAAAGATATAGATGGAGATGACGATTTGTTAGTTCACCACACCGGGAACCTGCGAGCACAGACGCGTGACAAAGTATATAACTAGAAACGCATAATAGAGGGTAAGAACAAGAGGGAAAAACGGGCAAGTTTAGAAGAAATTGGCTAAGTATGCAAATGAATGGCGGTTGGTCAGACTCATGATGTGAAGATATAGATGGAGATGAAAATTTTTCAATTGGCCACCCTAGTTACCCGCAGCCACATAAACGTGACGAAGTATAGAACCAAAAACACATAATATAGGGGAAGAAGAAAAGGGAAAAACGAGCAACTTTACAAGAGGAAAAAGAAAGTGAGAGAAGAACTTTATCGCTCACTCAACAACACTTAGTCTCATAACTATGAAGCCATAGAAAGACATTAACTATGGGAAAAACATCATCAGCTATGAAATATAGTTGGAGCTCGACAAACTCTTGTTCAAGTGAAAAGATATGTTGTTTACATCCATTGCAAAATTTTGCATATTATTTTATCTTAATAGTATTTTTTGGGGAGCCAATTGTAAAACCATGTAACAACAAATCCAACTGCAGATGCAAGACCCCAACATTGCAAAGTTGAAGCAAAGAAGAGAAATAAGCAAATAACAACACAATTAAGAAGCAAGAAAAGGCCCAACTGCAGCTGCAGTACCTCAAACCTACAAATTTGAATCAAACAACAATAACCAGCATCCAACGAACCAAGAAGCAAGCACCAACCAACCAACCAGGAATGTCGTTGAAGAGAAATATTGGCCAATTTCACTACACACAAGATTGTATCAAAAACTTCAGAGAAAAATGTATTGTAACACATATGTTAACCAAACATTGCAGGCTTTGAGACCTGTCAGGCAAACATTCAAAGCTGCCAGGACCGTCCAAAGGCCTGCCACTATGCAAGCAATTAAGAAAGATGTAGTTTTCACGGTTGGTATTTTTCAATACTGAGAGCGATCAAAATCCTCTTGCAGTCCATCTTTGTATGTGATTACTATGACCAGAGAAGCAGGGCTATAATGTTGTCTTCATATTGTTCATGATCTTCAATGTTTGACATAGAACCTACTTCCATCACAACCACAGTGACGCATAGGAAAAGGAAATTGTATTTTCTCCTCACATACAAAGATTTTTTGCAATAGGATTTTGACTCAGGCATCTCTAGTAGTCAAATTTCCCACATGAAAACTGCAAATAGAAAATGAAGCTAAACACGACACCCAAACCTACCCATCAATGGGGAATGATAGAAGGTCAATGTTCCACATAGAACCTACCTCCATCATAGCCACAGTGACGTGTAGGAAAAGGAAATCGTATATTCTCCTCACATACAAAGATGTTATGCAAGAGGATTTTAACCCAGGCATCCCCAGTAGTCAAATTTCCCACCTGCAAACTGCAAATAGCAAGCGAAGCTAAACATGGCACCCAAACATGCCCGTCAATGGGGAACAACAGAAGGGAAGTTCCAATCGTGGTTGTAGAATCCTAAGCGTGCAAACTGCAACAAGACCAATAGGAAAACAAGAAAAACAACAATAGGCAAATAAGAAATCATTGAAAAAATAATAATCAAGCATGAACCAGTTGTTATAGTGGGAAAACCCCCCTATGGACTACACTAGGGTTCAACATGTAGGCAAATCTAATCGTCTAAAGTCTCCTATTTTTTAACAACTACCCCAAATACACCCCACATTCATGCATAAAACACAAGGTAAAAAGATCCGGTAACTCTACCTTAAACTCTGCGTCCGGTGTTGACCCTTTTGTGTTCGGTCGTTCCTCAACTACAAGTATCCTCCCAAGGATGACCTGCATTCATAAACAGACAAACAAAGAACTATGAACATGCATCTTATATATGAATTAGTGGGTTAGATGTCATAATCAAATATAAATCAAACATAAATATTGAACACATCATATTCGGGACAGAAAAAGTATTCCTCTTTATTAATCTCACAAAGTTACTTACAATGAGATTGGTGACTGCTCCTTGAACTTGGTCCAGGCTCCTCTTCACCAAGATCCAACTGCGCTTCCACGTATCTTTCTCCTCTTCATCTCTCTCTAGGGAATGGATTAGGCTTGCAATGGAGGAAAAAGGAAAGAATAGGGAATTCTGGCTCAAAACTCACAATGTGGCTGCAAATTCTTGGGGCAAGGGGGGAAAGTGAAATGGGCAGAGTTTCACTATTCTTATGCTTCTCTTAGGAAAGAGACCCCAACACATCCTTTTATATGAAAAAAGGATGGTTATTTGGTTTGGTGACGGGTTATAGGCGGTGGGACAGTTGGAAAACTACCCAATAGCTCGTAATCTTAATGAATTCCTTGCAACTTTTTAATTTTTACAACTTTTTTGGGTATACGCGGGATGTAATGGTGCAGCTATCATACGTACGCAAGCTGTAGTGGTGCAAAAAGCATGTGCACGTGGGCAGTAATGGTGCAGGGCACGTACATATTCAAAAATATGGTTTTTAAGAAGAGATGCTCAGTTATGGCTTAGAAAAAATAGTAAGCGAGATGGCATGATGCCAGATATGCATGTATGGTGAAATTTAGGGTTATAACACCAGTGAACCAACAATGTCGCTGAAGAAAAATATTGCCCATATTCATTGTAGAGAACATTGCATATAAAAAATAAAATAAAAATGAAAGAAAATGTATTGTAACAGGCCTGTTAAGTAAACATTTAAGGTTGTGAGGCCTGTTAGGTAAACATTTAAGTCTGTCAAAACTGCTCTGTAAACATTTAAAAAAGAATGCAGTGTGGCAGGTCTCTTACGTACAAAAAAAAAATTATTGTATTATTTTATAACAATAAAAAAAAACTAGTAACAATAGTTCGAACAATAGACACTATGTAAAAAAAATATATATTCAAAGGACAAACTAATATGAAGTCAACTAATAAAAAACTAACTCTCTATCTTCAAAACTTTGCATATCCAAACATTTCAAGAAAAAAATAAAAACTCAGAAAGACCATATATGATAAAAAAAAATTGGATATTCTAACATTTCAAACATTGGGAATAACAAAGTTGGCAATAAGACCTCCAATCTGTTATCCAATCAGATCATGACATATATGGTATTTTTTATTATATAAAAAACAATGTTTTTAGTTCCCTAGTTCCTACAATAGATATTGTGAAAATACTTTTAGTGAAAGGACAAAATATGAAGTCAACGAATTATCGATCGCTATAGTCCATCTACGCCTTCGACAGGGACTAATAAGATTATTAGTTATGATTAATATTTAATATTTTATGATTACAATGTATTGGAGAGTGGAGTTAGAAGTTGGAAATGAGTAATAAATTATAAAAATATTTTTTTAATATATAATTTATTTTGATTATAGATATATGGTAATAGGGGTGGTAAGTGTGGGGTCATTATAGACCTTGGAGAAACAATAGGAAAATATTTCACTTGGAGATTTGGTAGCTTGTCCAACAATCAGGGGGAAGCCTACACTTTATTGCAAGGAATGAGAATAATGAAGGAATCAGTCTTTGATTGTGGTTGGTGAGTCGAAAACAATCATAAGTTATATGGTATAGAATTTGAATCTAATGGATAATTCTCTAGCATCTATCATAGCTAGAGCTCAACAAGAAGTTGAAAATTTCCCCAAAACCCTATCTTGCATGAGAGTAATAGTGCATCCAATCAATATGCTAACATGGCCTCATTGTTAAAAATGGGGGTTCTTAATGTTAATGGAGTCTTCAACCATAATTCAATCATGTAAGCATGAGTACAAAGACACATAGAAATAGTTTAAACCATCACACGACTCACATCATCAAACATCAAACCAAACACTGGGAAAATTGTTAGATGAGACGTCCATCCCCCTATTGCATGCATGGATTAATTGGCTTGCATGCATATGAACTTTGTGATGGTGATATCCTTGGTCAAGGTGGGAGTAAAACAATTTTCACAGGGCACCGATTATGTGAAGTTTTGAAAGCAACACCATGTGCTCGAGTAAGATTCATTGTTTATATGGTAGTGGTTTTATTTGTCTCTTTATTTCTGGCTTCAAGCACTTTCCAGGGGGGTATTCCTCTCCAAGAATGCTTTGTGCAAGATGGTCTTCTATAATTTTATCTCAACACAAACACTAGACTACCAACCAACACTCTTGCTCAATTGAATGTGAGTTTGTTTTTTTCCTTATCTTTGCAATTGAATTCCAGTCCTCTATTGCTCTAGCACAATGGAATTCTTAGATTATCCTAAGTGTGGAATGCATGGAAATGAATCTGGGAACTTGGAGGAAGCAAGAATTTGGAAAAAGTTGTGTATTCTAGCATTGATACAAATTCAATGGATTACAAGGAGCTTCAATAGATCAGAATAGTCCTCAGAATCCACGAGGAGAAAATCAAATGCAACCAGTCATTTATATACTTTGTCACCTCTAAAGTTCATGAGAATGACTGCTCGGTCAATTCTCAAATTATAGTGATTATGAACACCTTGGTGGAATAGAAACAAAAGAGTGTTGTCTTTCAAGAAAAACGCAATCTACTTGGGAACATGGTGATAAACTTGGCTAAGGGAGATCAATTAGGAGCATCTAATCAAATAATGTCTATTAATTCAAATTGAGGGGAACCAAAGGAAGATGAAATTGTGCACTAGTTGGCTAGTGATATGGACATAGTAAAGTAGGACTTTGCGTCTCTGACTTCCAACTAGGAAGAAGGTATCAGACGCCATGTTTTTTCTAAGTATTATGTTATTTAAGGTCCTTAGAATATTAGGTCTATATTATCGCATATATAGCATCAAGAAATTATGGAGAATTTTGTATAAGAATATAGATAGTCTCTATTATGGACATGTAGTTTGTAAGTGTAACATCCTTGTTATAATCTCATGTTTAATTAGTGAATAATGTATATATGAATGTGGTTATGGCCAAGCGATGTAATATGCGAAATGTATTTTCAAAATTTTAATAAATATAATGTGATACCAGTTGTTGATAATATAGACAAAGATGGGGGTTGATTAATCCATAAGAGAGGGGAATTTCTAGGGAGTTTCTAAGAGGGGTCCAAGGGGGAAATTACTATGGGTATTAATGCAAACCTATATTTCTGAATTTATTATCATTTGGGGATAACTTCTATTTATGTTTGAGTGTATGAGAGCCCAATCATTAAGCTCATGTAAGAGGGTGGGTGTGTGAGTCGCATCCCATAGTTATTGGAAGCATGGGTATGGAGTACAATGAACATTGGGAAGAGTGAGCAATCAATTATCTTATTAAAATAGAGAAAATTCGTATGGGGGACAACATGCAGTTTTTCACATTCGTTTTTGCATGAACAATAAGCAGAGAGAAGGAAAAAATATCACTAGAGCTAGACCAAGAAGGTTGGGTGAATTTCAGAGCATGTTAGAGCATTTTGGAATTGAAGATTGAAGAACCAGGGTGTCAAGCCTGAAGAGTGAACTCATGTGTGAGTTTCATTGTAACAACAAGTGTTGGTTATTGTTTGTTGGTAGTTTTCCTGGAAGTGAGTTCCCTTGAGTTCCCAGTAGAGATATTATTGGCTACATCTGCCAGAGAGACCCTGATAAATGAACGGGATTCTCAATGGACTATGAGCAGGGAAGGGATGCATTCCTTGGGTTGGGAAGGTCAAGAGGAAGAGAGATGGATGAAATTTGGGATAGTTGTAGGAGAATACCAGTGGGTTGTGGGATATTGAGTTGTGAATGAACTATGAGAGGCACCCTTCTTTTATGGATTCATAGCCCCAACTTGGGGGTGACTTGTGGTTGAGATTTGGAACAAAAAGTCTATGGTTGGGTGGAACGCCCTTCCCAAGCAATTGGTTGCACAAATATCTTTAAAAGATAAGTGTTTATCTATTTTTCTAAGTTTTCTTATGAGTTTTATGGTCGTGCATTGTATCTTGTTTAAGAGAATGGGTTTATGTGCTATTATAGATTATTTATTATTTGCATTGTGTTCATTTAGAATGTTGTAGATGCATTTAATTATGGATATCATAATCTAGTTAAATCTATGTATAATGTGTATTTTTCTGCAAGTAATGTTCCTTGGTTAAGTTGGGGGACATTATAGAGTGGTATCAAAGCCACAAGTTCAACCTCAAGCCTGCATGGGCCAGAATCAGCACACAGAAGTTGAAATTGCAAAGTTAAATCTCAAAGAATGTTTCCATGTGTTTATTAGATTTTTTTCAGGAAAACGTTTGAGGAAACTACGTGTGATTTTAGTGGAATTTGAGTTCATGGGTTAAAATCCCCAATTTTAATCTATAAATGCACATGTTTTGGCTTGCAATTGATCGAATTATGGAAATTACAGTGCAACCAAGGTGAAATTGGGAGAAATTGGCCAAAATCCCCCAATTTTGAAGTGAAATTCATTGAGAAATCAACACAAGAGTGTCGAAGTCCAGGTGCAAAGGTCGAGTCAATACGCACATGGCCTAAATTGGCCATTAGCAAGATTAATTTCGAGTTTCATGGTGACCATGGAGTTTCGAGTTGAATTTATGTACCATGACATTAGCATGGCATGGAGGCCACATGGTGGGTGATGTGGCGGTGATTTGGCAGTGTTGATGTGGACTTCCATGGTGGCAGGTTGGTGGCACGGCGACAGCCAGTGGAACAATGGAAGGCCACAGTGGCTGGAAACCAACGAGGCAGTATCGACCAAACCATAAGTGGTATCGTGAGGGTGGAAAAGTGGTTTTGGGAGTCGTTGGAGATGCAACACCATTGAAAATGTGCCACGTATTAGGGAAGTTTTGGAGTGTCGCATCAAGGAGGGTGTGTTAACCCTTGCACACATTGGCGATGTGACATGGCATGCCCACCATTAATCTCCCCTGGTCTCCATCATTAGATCCAAAGAGAATGCAATTTCACGTGTCACATCTTTGAGGGGGTGTTAATGCCAGATCAAGTTGGCGATGCAAAATGGCCTCCCCATCATTGATCTCCTAGTCATTTGCGTCGTTGGATTGAGGTGGATGCAAGTTTGCACGCTGAGGTAAGGGTGTGGGATGGGATCCTCCCATCCCCGCAACCAATGATGGGATTATAGGAGAAGGTCGACAGATGAGGTGGGACCCTTGTCCCATCTGAGGTCAGATGTTTTCCATTTGGGAAGCCAGTACAGGTGGGGCCCGAAAATAAAAATATTTTATTAATTTTTTTAAGGTCAATGTAAGGAAGGAAAGAGGAGAGAGATAGGAGGGAGAAGAAGGTTGAAGAGGTAGGGCCAAGGTGGCCAATAGGGTGACATGGCATCACCTCAAGGTTTCATGTGAACCTAGAATTCCACACCAACAACCATGACAACAAAGATGACACATAGGCAAAATTATCCTATAATCTAAAAAAAAAACTAAGTTTGGAGGCAAAATCACATTTTGGCCATAATAGTAGCATAGTAACTCAAAAGAAGTTAATATTTTATGGGTTTTTTCTGCATTGTCTAGGGATACATAAATGCAAGAGAGGGCCACTGGCCAATTATGCTCTAATTTTCTAGAAAATGCAAATTACCTATTTTTGAAGATTAGGGTCAAGCTTAGTTGCAGGAGCACAGTTACTATTGAAACTTGTACAGAGTGTCAGAAGAGAAGACATGGAAATAATGTCTGAAGGGATTGGCCAAATTCTAAGGAGTTTGGAGTGGAGGTTCCAAAATAGGGAAAAATCCACTATTGTGGGCCACTTTTGGGGGATTTTTAGGATTTTTGGAGGAAAAGGGTCCCTAGATAAAAAAAGAATATGGAAAAAAATATTTATTTGACATTTTGTATACTCACTAATCCAGAAAAATTTTGTTTAGTCAAGTTTTTCCAGAAGTGCATAGTTTGGCTAAAAATTCTAGTCTGGAAAAGGGGGTGAAAAAAGACAGTTGTCATTTCTAGATTGTTATAGCTTTTTACTGGAGCATCAAATTGACAATCTGGGAGTTTTTATGAATTCAATGTCATCATTGTTATCTATATCTAGTACAAAAGTTTCCCCAATTTCTAACATATTTACTTCTACAAGTGACAGAAGTTGGTCTCTGGGATTAATTGCACAAGAATGAAAAGTGTAGAAAATGGGTAAATTAGCAATATTTAGATGACTATAACTTTCTTCTTAGATCTTGGAATCGACAAAGAAAGTAGTCATTTGAAATATCTTGGATAATAAAATCCATCTATCAACCCAAAAAATTGATCTGGGAAGTTTAAGTTACAACTAACACAAAGAAAGATGATTGGTGGCATTATGAAGCAAAAAATGTTGTATGCATTCTTTTTGAGAACTGTGTACATATTTTTGTCTAATAGAAAATTGTTTTCATACACATTTTCTTGCAAAATGTAGAGGTACAAGAAGGTATTTTGGTTCCTGTATGAGAACCATATCCATGGAAGATGCCCAAGGGTCCTACAGTCATGAAGAGGAATTCATAGGGCTGCATGTCAACATGGGAAATGTTGAGATAGAGTCTAATGGAAGAAGATACATGCATGAGTCTGTAACTATCAGAATCATGTAGAGATAAGTACCGAGCTATAGGGTTGATAATGAAAATATTATGAAATCTTAGGAAGAGATACTATAGAGCTTGAACATTGTGATGTCCCGTCCCCAAGATTAGGCCAGCAGGGAGTGACTTAGTAGTCTATATGTTCTCGTAGACTATAGTCAGGCACAAACAGGGAACCAGGTGGAGAAATAAGGAGGAATTAAGGCTAAACGATAAATTAAGCCTAAATACTTAGGAAAAGTCACTTAAGCCTAAGTCAACGGAGAATTAGAACGAAAAGGTGATAAGGGGGG
>SNQJ01S0029907.1:102854-123557 GCA_010110895.2 Picea sitchensis
CCGGATCAGGGATATTTCAAACATGTTGCAGAGGCAAGCCAATAAAGACTCTGGTACAAAAAAAGTAGCCAATGCCAAACAAGTGACATCATCCAGATCCCATAGCAAAAGGGATGATCATGGGAATGATAGGAAATCAAGGAGTATGGGTAGATGTCATCATTCCCTAGGGAAATCCACTAGGAGAGCTCATGCAAATTCAAGACCATGGAGCAACCTAGTTGTGTCTCCTATCAAGAGGGAAAGGAGAAGGCATGAGGAAAACATCTTGAAAGGTGAACTTAGGAAAATCAAGACACCAAACTTCAATGGTGAACACATGAAGGGAGAAGAGGTAGAGTCCTAGTCGTTGGAAATGAATAAATATTTCCAGTTGCATGACTATCCCTCTAGGGAAGAAACAAGAATTGCAACCTACCACTTGCAAGTAAAAACAACCATGTGGTGGCATCAACTTAAACAAGCAAAACACCTTTATGAGAAGAAGATCTTATGAAGACAGTTCAAAAGATATTTCCAAAAAAAAAAAAATTCTCTAATAAAATAAAATTTATGATTTTTTTAGAATATCTATATATATATATATANAATATATTATTAAATTTAATAAAATAAAATATTATTTCAAACTTTAAATATTCTTATTATAAAAAATCATTTTAAGTGAATGATAATCTCAACCCGAATGATAATCTCAACCACCAAAATCATCATAATTAAATTAGTTTTAAATTTTAAATTTATAATTAAATATATTATTAAATTTAATAAAATAAAGTATTGTTTTACAATTTGACATATTGAATGATAATCTCAACCACCAGCATCATAATCTAATTAGTTTTAAATTTTAAATTTATAATTAAATATATTATTAAATTTAGTAGAGTATTCTTTCACAATTTGACATATTAGTTTTAAATTTTAAATTTATAATTAAATATGTTATTAAATTAATATAATGGAGTATTGCTTCACAATTTGACATATTGTTATTTATATTTGTTATATACATCAACCTCATCTTTATGGTCTATGCACTAACCTAACCTAGCAAGTAATATGGACATTAATTTATTTTTTATTTTTGTCTGGTTAATAAGTGTTGACATATTGTTATTTATATTTGAATTTGTTATATACATCAACCTCATCTTATCTTTATGGTCTATACACTAACCTAGCAAGTAATATGGGCATTAAATTATTTTGTCTTTTTGTCTTTTTAAGAAGTGCACTAACCTAGCAAGTAATATGGGGATTACATTATTTTGTCTTTTTGTCTTTTTAATAAGTGTTGACATATTGTTATTTATATTTGAATTTGTTATATACATGAACCTCATCTTTATGGTCTATGCACTAACCTAGCAAGTAATATGGGTATTAAATTATTTTGTCTTTTTGTCTTTTTAATAAGTGCACTAACCTAGCAAGTAATATGGGGATTAAATTATTTTGTCTTTTTAATAAGGTGAAGGTGAATTGTTTAGAAAATGTTTAAAATTTAAATTTCTTATTAAATTTAGTAAAATGGAATACTTTCCAATATATGACATTGTTATTATTTGAACTTTCTATGAGGGTTCGATACACTAACCTAACAAATTATATGAACATTTCATAATTTTTTAAGTTTCGTTTTAATGATATCAATCTCTTCTATAAAATGTTCAAATTTTAATATTAGAAAATTATTCTCTATTCTATAAAATATATTAAATTAATTATTATAATCCCTAGGTTTATTGGTCCAACTTTATATGATGGGATCATTTGCAACCTTTTTTTATTCATCATGTCCTCCTTATATGGGCTTATTTATAAGTACAAATATCAATACGAACTACTTCCTAGTTACATATTTTGAATTCACCATAAAATATGAAAAGAACTAGTTCATAATGTTTTTTAAATTAAAGTTTAAAATACTTAAATATATCTTAACCTATACTCATTATTATAAAGGTAAACGAAATTTGTATTACTTTCTAGTTACATATTTTGAATTCAATAAATTCACCATAAAATATGACAAAAACTATTTCATAATGTTTTGTAAATTAAAGTTTAAAATATTTAAATATATCTTAGCCTATACTTCTTATATGAAAAAAACTAGTTCATAATGTTTTGTAAATTAAAGTTTAAAATATTTAAATATATCTTAGCTTATACTCCTTACTAGTAAGAGAAACAAAAATTGTATTTTCTATGTCTTACATATACTAAATTCAAAACTACAAAATCCATAGTTACTCAATCTAATTTCAAAACTACCAAATCCATAGTTACTCGAGATATCATAGTATTGACCATATGTCTAATTTCAAAACTACCAAATCCATAGTTATTCAAGACATCATAGTATTCACCATAGTAAATGCTATTTGGTTAATTACATTACTTTTATATCAATTGAATGTATATTTAGAATTATCTATAATTTAAAAACCCTCACTAAAATCAACCCAAAATTTTGAATAGAGAGAATTTGTGAGAGTGTAGTTTTAGAAGAAACAAAAGTTAATGTTTGAACAATTTCTCTTATATGACTAAATGTCTAATTTCAAAACTACCAAATCCATCAACCCAAAATTTTGAATAAAGAGAATTTGTGAGAGTGTAGTTTTAGAAGAAACAAAAGTTAATGTTTGAACAATTTCTCTTATATGACTAAATGTCTAATTTCAAAACTACCAAATCCATAGTTATTCCAGACATCATAGTATTCACCATAGTACATGCTATTTGGTTAATTACATTACTTTTATATCAATTGAATGTATATTTAGAATTCTCTATAATTTAAAAACCCTCACTAAAATCAACCCAAAATTTTGAATAGAGAGAATTTGTGAGAGTGTAGTTTTAGAAGAAACAAAAGTTAATGTTTGAACAATTTCTCTTATATAAGATAAGTTATGAATCCATGTATAGTAAAACACCTATTACATATTTGTTTTTACTAGACTCCATGTATAGCAAAACACCTATTGTATAGGTTATTTTTACTTGTTTTCATACTTGAGTACCAACACTTTTGTTAGTATTTTTGTGTTAAGTTCAATAATAACTAACTCTAATGGATTGATGCAAGTACAAATGATCAAATAAGCATCAAGCTTTCCTTTACCTTATATTCAAACTTTGATTGAAGACCATTCCAAAACTCTCTCCTTCCCATGGATAAGGAATTTTTAATTCACTTTTTATTTGTTGCCTTATATACATTTGAAACAACTACTTTGGCATATTCATTTAGTAAGAGGTTAAGTTGGGTCATTTAATGAAGCAATGCTAATACGGTTTTTGTTAATAACACCTTCACAAGCTAGTAATGTTACAAAAACAATGCATTAACCCATAGAAACAATGTTTCTACCCAAACAATGCAATTTTAGTGACATTAAATTGTCCCCTTCCAATCATTTTCCTCATACGTCCCCTTCATGTCCTTACATTGATACATAGTCTATGTCTCTTGGTCAATTATGGTAAGAGATAAGCAATTCCAATGCCACCCATCCTCTTCACGTCCTTCCATGGATACATGGTATATGTCGCCTAGTCAACTATGGTAAGGCATAAGAAATTCCAATGCAAGTTTTGTTCATCAAATATAGTCAAGATGAAACACTAACACAACCTAAAATGATTTTAAATGTACACAATTTCCAAATTGCCCTTAACCCTCTCAAAGGATCTCACTCGTAATTAGTACCCCAATGTGAACCCTCCATGTTGTGAATTCCTCATACCAAAATACAATTCACACAAACTAAGCTAACAAAATGAGTGATTAGATGTTTGTTGGTGAGTGGGTTAGGGAGATAGAAGGTTATTATATACATATGATTTTGAGTTAGAGGGTTAGCCTTTGCATGTGTTGATCTTACACATGAATATTTTCAATGTTCATGTTATATATATATATATATATATATATATATATATATATATATGTATGTATGTATGTATTTTTAATGTGTTGTTGCAATAGATCTATAGACTATATGGCTTCGATGGAGATTCTTCAAATGATGAGGCTAGATGTCGGAAAAGAGAGGAACATGAGAGAAGAAAAGGAAAAAACATTGCAACTAATAAAGGCAACAACAACAATAAGACCCTCGTGAGTTGTAATTACATACTTTATGACTTTTATATAATATTGAAAATTATATTTTATTTTATAAAGAGTTGCATTTATAATTATAATCGTTACTTATTGTAGTGCATTTATGTTGCAGAAAATATTAAAACAAAAAACTAACTGCATTTCTAAAGAGCATAAGCAAAAAACAGGGACAACACCTAGATATGGATTACTTTCATTCAATGCAGTGGGGATAATGTTGTATGGTTCTTAATCACAATATATTTGAGCATGTTAGGTATGGTACAATTTATCCTACATTTTTAGAGAAATTTATAGTGAAATTGAATCAAATATATATACTACATTTTTCAAGGCACTTTATTTAATCTATGACATCCTATTGTAGGGGCTAGTCGACCCCATTGACTAGATTCGACGGTCGACTTAGAACTTGTCGATTGATAGGCTTAGTTAGAAGTAGAAGTCAGTCGGAGTCTCTGTTAACCGACCGACCAAGGAAGTTAAGTAGTTACAACTACCTGTTAGAGGTATAAATAGATAAGCACATGAAGGCTCAGATAGCTTCATGGGAGAGGATATATGTAATTGTGATGTACTGTCTATCATATAATAAAAGGACTCTTCTTTGGGCTCTCATTAATTATGTATGTCTATATATATGTCTATGTGTATGCATGTATCTCTATGATGGCTGTGTAAGGTTCTACTGGTAACACTCCCTACTTTCCCTTATATTACAACATTGGTTATGTTGTAAGTAGTATTGAACTTGGGCATGTATAAATATACATAAATGATAAATAAACAAGACATCGTGAGTGGTGGGAGCGCAAAATCGAGAACTACATCAGAAACTACACAAGAAGTAATAACCTCTCACTATCTGAAGAAGGGTCGTGGTTCTTTTCATAAATGGATGAAAGATTTCTTGAAGCTATCCTAGAAGCATTGTTTCAGCACATTAACATATTAGGTGATGCGTATATTGACAAACGACAAGGATTTAGGCCTGAAATTGACGAAAAGAGGAAGAATGAACATACACGATTGCCTCAAACGAATTATTGAAGATTATATTTCAGAACAATTCATTGAAGATCGGATGTCCCTCGACAAAATAAAAGAGAAATTCTACACCAAATTGCATGATGGATTTTTCCGCACGGTTCCAACACTTCTTCATAAATTCCTTCTCGATAAGGGATTCAACGATATCATCGAATACCAACCAATATTAGGCACACCATTACCAAATAGAAACTTCCAAGAAAGAGACGAAAGGTGGGAAGCATTTCTTGACGCAAAGTGCAAAGATACAAGAGAAGCCTGGGATTACTTCTTGAAGAAATAATTATGGACAGCGCTCCCAAATTAGAGTAAGTCGGGTCGGAAATGGGGGGTCAATCAATATTATGAGATGTCATAAAAACGAGAAGTAGTGTTTCCCAAGACTAAATGTCGTCGAGAGGAAAGCAATCCCATAAGCAATCCACAGATATCCATAAAATAAAACGGGATAAAAGAAAATAGAAAAGAGAAGAGCTTTGTAACCAATGGAACAGTAAAAATTCGAATAGAAATACGTCAAGGGAGGGTCAGCCATTTAGAGCATGTGAGCAGTCTGAGTCAGATAGATATTGGCCAGATTTAGCAACAACAGCAGTCGCGACGACACCCGATAGATACATCGACGCACAATTTAACTTCCATCAACCAATCGACAAACCAGAAAGTATGGACTAAGAAGAATCTAGACCAGCTTTACGTATGTCTCCCACACCGAAAACGAGTCCAAGGATAAGATAATTTCTCCAACAAAGGATAAATATCGATGACCAATTGACAAGATTATGGTATAGAACAGACGACCTGGGAAACCTACGAGATGCATTGATTATTGAGCCTGAATGAAATGAAGTCAAAAATATGATTATCTAAATCAAGGACCTCACCGACTCAACCCCCTTGTCACATCTAATCTCAAGAGAATAAATTAACTATATTCTGGAAGCGACGCAACCTTTGGAACAACAGTTAGTCAAATACAAAGATCAAATTTCCCAAACTGAGGACGCATATTTTTTACTAAAGAAGAAACAACTATTCCTTGAGTATCATCCCTTGTCGGACACAGACAAAAACTGACCAGAAGATTCGACAGCTCAGTCGAAAGAAATAGTAACTCAAACACTAAGAAAACCAAGTGTCCCCACCAACAAATTCAAAATGGGATTCAATCATATCCCCATCTACGAAGGAGAAGAAGACCTAAAATGAAATTAGTTTGTATGTGAAAAAATTTGGGATGAAACTAATATTACAGACAAAGATAAGAAAATGGTGCAATTCAGAGATGCATTGCGCCACCGTTCCTTAACATGGTTCATGAATTACATTGAAAATCAAACTCGTTCAAAGGCAGAAATAAAGAATATTTTTTTAACATTCTTTAAAATCAAGGACATCACACATCTAGAATATTAAAATTTAAAAGAAATTAACAAATACCAGGCAAGTCGATGAGAGAATACGACAAAATATTTAAATATCTCCTAAGTCAAATCCTATCGATGATCGACCATAACCTGCTAGTCCAATGGTATGTAGTTGGGCTACTGTCAAGAATCATATCTTTGTTATGCCTATATGAAATAAACAACTACGAAGATGCATTAAAGAAGGAACATCGAGTCGATTCAAACGATGATAGCCCGTCGACTTCCTCTACGACGAAAATATTTGAGGAAAAGATAGAATATTTGCAACAAACTATCAAAAATCTATCCATCTGACGCAATGAAATATGGTGCACCACATGCATCGGGTACGGACACACAAAAGATAATTGTCCCCTAAATGATCACACACAAACAACAGACATCCACCAAGTACAATCCCATAAATACTATAACATATGTGAATGCCTAACTAATCATAATATACAACATTGTCCACACAATCTAAAAAACAAAATGTGGTGCCACATTTGTGAAGCTTACGATCACCGAACTTCAGAATACCACTTAAATGGTAGAAATCATAATAATATACAAACAGTCTACCACATAGAAACCATCGACCAAGCAAACAACTATGGTCGAAGAGATGATTACTTTGGTGGTTGTGGTCGAGGTCGAGCAGGCCGACATGGATTTGGTGGTCGAGGTCGAGTTCGTGGATGACCATATTGTGCTAATTCCTGGAAAAATGATCACGACAGTGCAAACTATCTTATAAAATACATAATTGATATGAAGTTCTGCAACATATGCCACATTGGAGATCACTCCCTAGAATACTGTCTAATAGTACTCGACAAAATTATACCTAGAAAAAATGTGAATCTACTACATGCAGTATCCAAATAAGAGGCGAGGAACTCCAAGACCTTGCATATTGTTACAAGGTCGGGCGTAAGATGTGACATCTATACTCCACCACAAAAATACCAAAGAAAAAAGGCTAACAACTTTCCAAATCCAGATAAAGAAGAGAAAATAATGATAGAAGCTATTAAATTATTCAGGAATGCCATATAAGATCAACAAAATACAAGAAGTAGAGATGAAGACACCATCCAGGAATTTTTGCAACTACTCAAAGAAAAAAAGTTGACAGGTAGGCTATTGGACCTACTCAACATACTGCAAGAATACAAAGATAGTTAGAAACTAACCAAGGATGCAAATCACCTCTCTTATGATAGCAAAGACTATGATCCACGAGTCAACTTGGAAATCGAAGGAATGATGATCAATCAGGTGGTAGTAGATTTTAGTTCACAAGTTAATATTTTACCACGAGAAACATGGGTATGAATGGGCTGACCTAACCTAGCACCCACGACGAATTATCTTAAGTTAGTTGATAAGATATTAATAGAACTAATCAGAATATTGAGAAACATCGACACACAAATTATGGGAACACCAACGTCGATCGAATTTGAGGTGATCGGCCTTGTCGAAGGAATGTCAGCGTATGCAGCTCTTGTCAGTCGGCCATGGGGTCGACGAATGAAAGCAACTATCTCCCTGGAAAGATATAGAATCAAATTGAAAGGAAGTGGGACAAAAATAATTATTCCCCTGGATCCAAAGGAAGGAAAACCATGGATGGAGTCATGGGGCGAAGATCAAGAAGCTATATGTTTATATTAGATAAATAATGAACAAAAATATTATATAGAATCGATCGCAGAAGTAGAAATTTTGAGAGAATCTCCCATGTCGGTCGGACATAATTCCCACTCCACCTTATACAACTGGAAAATAGAGAATTATGAAGCACATGCAAAAAACTACTAGTCTATCGAAGTTATTCCAAAGAAACATATTAAGACATGTTATTCAATCCAGGAAGTACCAAAAGTTTATGAAAAAATAACTCGACAAACTCCCACTCTCATTCCAACTAAAAATCAAATAATCAAACCCTTGCGATACAGTGAACGACATACCCCTTAGACCCATGTGGAAGAGGTAGAAAAATCCATAGGACAACAAGGAAGAACACAAAGTCTTGTGGAAACTTTCATAGGTCGGGCTACAAGATGGTGGGAAACACATTCTCCTCGATTACAAACATGGATGACTGTGTCGACATACTTCATTGAAAGATTCAACGATAAGAAACTATCCAAAGATGCAGATATTTCTACATTCAAAATCGGTTATGATCTAGCAGAACATATTCAACGTTGTGAAAGTGAATGGCGAAGAATTGGATACAAGGATGAAAGGGTATGGCCCCATATGTTCCCAAGTACATTAGATGAGATACCAAGAAAATGGTACAAAATTGAAGAAGCATGTGACCACACTTCCAACTAGGTCAAAATCAAAAGAAATTTTTTCCAAGACTTAAAATTTAATCTAGTAGAGGAACACTTGAAAGACACAGCATGTCAAATAAAAATATTTATAGAAATTCCCTCACCAGCTCAATAGAAATAAAAAGAAAAGATATCACTCGATGGAGGATCGACATAAACTTGTAATTTTTTGTTGGTAGAAAATAAGGAAATCTCGACTACACGAAGGATTGATATGGAGAATACAAAATGGCCAGGACGGAGATTCCAATGGAAGAAAGACCATCCAGCATTACAAAATCATGTGAAATCAGTATTAAGTATAACCACAGAACACAAATAGGACTAAGAACAACCTGACTTCCCAAAAATCTTTACGAAAATTGAAGGAGAATGTCATCTCGACGAAGCAAATCCACCAGAATGGATGGACGCGGAAATAAGAATGAAATAATTTGACATATTAAATGATGGCCAACCAAAAATGGTGCAAGTAGGTGATTATTGGTCTGACAAGCAAACAACCGACATAGTCAGTCTACTAAAAGAGTATCAATATGTCTTTTCACATGACTACAAGGACCTGAAAGGACTTGTAGAGGAAATGGGTGAAATGAATATCGAACTAATCCCAGGAGTGAAGCCAATTAAAAAACAACCATACAAGTTAGCACATAAGTACAAACTGATTGTTCAAAAAGAGATCGAAGGAATTCGACAAGAAGACATTATTTATCCTATCAACAAAGCAAAATGGGAAAGTCCCATGGTGGTACAACCAAAGAAGCATGATCCAAAGAAGTTAATAATTTGTGTCGACTTTCGGGGACCCAATAAAAATACTGTGACAGATTCGTTCCCCACCCCTTTTGCAGATGAAATCATAAACAAATTCATTTTTCATGAGTGTTATTCATTTACTGATGGATTCTCATGATATAACCAAGGGCCAATCACAAAAGAAGATCAAGAAAAAAAAACTTTCGTGTCGAAATTTGGATCTTTTTCCTACAGAGTAATACCATTCGGACTAAAGAACGCACCAGTAGTTTTTTCAATAATAGTGGTCAAAGAATTCCAAGAGTACATATAGAAAACCATGGTTGCATACTTCGACAATTGGACAATCTATAGTCTACTCAGAAATCACATACGATGGCTTCGACTTATGTTAGAATGTTGCAGCTAGATTCAACTATCACTAAACATTAGAAAATTCATATTCGCTACACTTATTGGAATCCTGCTATGACATGTGGTATGTAAAGATGGAGTGAAGGCCGACATGGCTAAAATAAATATTATCCTTGATCTAAAACCCCCCGTAAATCAAAAACATATCAAAATTCTACCGGGTCATACTACTATTATAGGAAATGTATATGACACTACTCAGACACCACCTTCCCAATGGACGAGCTTCTATGAAAAGATATTGAATTCAAATGGAGCCAAGACTGCCAAGAATCCTTCGAATTTTTAAAGAATAAGTTGGTCGAAGCACCCATTCTCAAATTTCCAGACTGGTCAAGAACGTTTCATGTCCATGTCGATGCGTCAAATGTAGTTGTCAGGTTAATTCTAGCTCAACCATACGATGACACAATGGATCACCCAAATGCATATGCAAGTCATAAAATGAATAAATAAGAAAGAAACTATTTGACTATGGAACGAGAAACCTTATCAATGATTTTTGCACTACAAATGTTCTGTCATTATTTATGGGCAAACCCTTTCACATTTTTCACAGACCATCAAGAACTAAAATACTTGGTCAATAAACCAGTCTATCAAGGCAAGATCTGTCGGTGATTACTATTATTTCAGGAATTTGAATTTGATGTAATCATTTGACTAGGGAAAAATAACGTTCAACCTGATCACCTGTCATGACTAGAAAAATGAGAAGATCTGACAGGCATGGATGATGACCTCCTAGACACACACTTATTCAGATTTGAAGCTACACCTAAGTATTTAGAAGACATTTCCAACTTCTTATAAGAAGGACAGGCTCTGGAGGACCTCCTGACAAAAAAAAAAAAAACTCTAGCCATGAAAGATGCATCGTTTACAATCATTAACAGATACTTATACAAAATGGGAATGGACGATGTGTTAAGAATATGCGTTCCAGAACATAAACGAGAGGATATCATCAATGAATCCCATGCAGGAGTAGTTGGAGGACATTTTCAAGCCGACACAACAACCAGGAAGATACTACAAGCAGGCCTGTGGTGGTCAACTTTTCATAAAGATTGTCGGGATCAAGTTAAAAAATGTGACAGTTGTCAGAGACTTGGATGACCCTTGTGGAAAAATGAAATACCACTAAGTTCAATAAACCCTAATCGAGCCTTTGAAATCTGGAATATCGACTTCGTCGGGCCATTCCCATAGAGGGCAAGAAGAATTGGTGTTATGTACATAATCATTGCGGTTGAGTATGTGATTAAGTGGGAAGAAGATGAGCCAGTTGAATCATGTGCCAAATAAGTAGCAACTAAATCCATCTACGAGAACATCATCACAATATTTGGCTTCCCTCTGACACTAATCAGTGACCAAGGAACTCACTTTGTAAATAAAACAATTAAATTTCTACAAGAAAAATTCTTAATCAACCATAGAAAAACGACATCCTATCACCCACAAGCAAGTAGGGAAGTCAATTTTTTTAATAAAACATTACACAAGGGACTTACAAAGATCTGTGGCATAAATAAAGATGACTGGGATGATAAGATTATCGCAATACTCTAGGTGTATATATCAACATTCAAAATATCGACTGGACATACGCCATTCAATCTAGTCTACAGCTATGAAGTTGTATTCCTGCTACAATTTTGGACTAATTCCGACAAAGTCACAGCTATAGAAAAAATTGACGAGAGAAAAAACTTGAATGACCGACTATACCAATTGAACAAGCTGGAAGAAGAGAGGTTAATAATGATTCATTACCAAGAGGTTCATAAGCAACATAAAAAAGAGTGGCATGATCGTCACTTAAATAAAAAGGATATAAAATATGGATACTTAGTCTTACTGTATGACAATCATATAAAAGGAAAACCCAGAAAATTGGAAACAACATGGTTGGGGCCTTATGTGGTGGAAGACATTCGACTGACTAGAGCGGTCCAACTCAGAACATTATTGGGGTATCCATTTAAGAAACTAATTAATGGGACTCGTTTTAAGAAATATCAAGTATAAAAAGAAAAGAACCATGTTGGAAAAGTTTAGCAGGGAGTTTCCAACAAGAACCGACTAAAATAACTAGTCAAACTTATAAGAAATAAACTTTTCCTAAAATTAATAAACAAAAAAGGAAGTTAGTCAAATTCAAGTATAAAAAATCTGGAAAGTTAAAGTATTTAAAGAGTATCCATAAAACTAAAGGAAAAGAAACAATAAAGTAAAATGGAGAGAGAAAGCAACATGTGGTCAAGCCCGAGACAAGATAGAAGAAGATATTCCTGACCTCCTACACCTTCAACCGACTTAATAAAAATACTCATTGAAAGGACCAGTGCAGGAGCAAGAGAGTGTGGTTCAAGGGAGCAAATATCATATGAACATAAATCAAGAGAACATGATTTGCATGGCAAAAGATGACATCACTCAGAATCAATAAAAATCAGCAAAGTAAACGAGCAAGCAATCCATCATCAACATCGACTAAATCACTCAAGTAATAAATATGGCTCAAGAACCTCGGTCGGTCGGCTTACGTATCGACCATACTTCAACAATTGAGACCTAGTCAGTCAAACCTGGAAAAAAGTAGGTTGAAGAGACATCGATGTCAACACAATAAGTACATTCAATCCTTGACAGAAAAAGAAAGATAATAATTGACAAGGATCGATATCATAACGAAAAATATGTCGCAACCATCTACAAATTACCTTATCACACACAACGTTCACGGAGAACTCACCAGGATTATCGCATGAGGGAGTTTTCACGAGCTTCTGTTCAACAACCGTAGGGATATCAACGTGAAAAAGGTAATACACACATTAACAAATGATCCAATTATGATAATTCATATCCGATATTGTACCTCAAAGTAGTTTCACTCATAACAACATGATTTGAATCAGTAACTACCTCCTTTTCATGTACTTCGCAATCTGGGGAATTCGAGACTCGTGCGGGGAAATTATGCTACCAATTCAAACAAACTTCAGTATAATGAACCTAAACTCTATATAACAAATCCAAGTAAGGAGAAAGTTCACTCTGTGGAAAACTAAATATAGAGCAGAAACCATGAGCTAGACAAAGTTAGCAGTTGACAACCCCCATGGTTCAAATTGTTAGAATTCAGAAGCAGGTCAACCATATTGGCCCAGATGTGAGAAGATTAATTTCCCCTTCACATAAAGGTGTGTAGGGATCCTCTGGGGTTTCCTCAACCCATTGGTGAAGGTAGCAACTATCCGTGTTTCTTTTGATGGATGCAGAAAGAAAATCTGGAAAAAATCTTCCAAGAAACACTCCAGCGCGAGAAGAAGTGACTAGGAAACCAATCTAAGGGTGACACCAAAATAGATTTTTAGAAAGTCAAAATGTTCGTAATGGAATCTAGGAAGCAACCTACTCACATGCATAAGATATCTTCCACCCAATAAAACAGAGGAACACCAGGCATATGAGACACAGTTGATTCAGTTAGTAGTGGAACTCCAGGCACATTATCTCACTCAGAAATAATATCTTAAGTCGATCTCCCATACAAAAATCTTGTCTCTTCTTCTTACATAATTCTCTTTCTCTCTTCATCTATACTTCTCCATACTGTAATTTTGTAATCAAAATATGAAAGAAAAAAAAAATTGTATGACCCCCTCTTGCTTGAAACGAACAAGGAACTGAGGTGGGGGGAGATGTTGTAGGGGCTAGTCAACCCTATCGAATAGACCTGACAATCGACTTATAACTTGTCGGTCGACTGATGTAGTTAGAAGTATAAGTCAGTCAAAGCCTCTGTTAACTGATCAAGCCATGAAGTTAAGTAGTTACAACTTCCTATTAGAGGCATAAATAGATAAGCACATGAAGTCTCAGATAGTTTCATGGGAGAGGATATATGTAATTGTGTTGCATTGTCTATCATATAATAAAATGACTCTTCTTTGGGCTCTCATTACTTATGTATGTATCTCTATATGTCTATGTGTATGCATGTATCTCTATGATGGCTATGTAAGGTTCTATTGGTAACACTCCCTACTTTCCCTTAGATTACAACACATGCACATTAATGTTTGAGCATAGAACAAAAAGATGAGGAACAATAAAGAAAAATATGTGTTTCATCAGCATAAGATAAATAAAATACATTCAATTATGGCGATATACAAGTTACTTATGAGAGAGAGATTTTAAAATTTGGTGGTGGTATAATTGTCCATAATGAAAATTTTCACATAGTCATGAGGGAGTGGTCAAAAGAATACAACGAAATGTGGATAGAAATAAGTAGTGCTAGTAAGCACAAAGCGTTGCAACATTTGCATAGAAGGTTCCCAAATTTACAATTTAGTGATAAATTGGCCCTTCATAGATTCTTTGAAACTATCATGAGGAGGAGATACCCTATTAAGTGAAATATGTTTAAATTAGTCTTCTATGTACTTGGTCATGTTTCTAGTCCTTCCCCATTTATATTTCATTATGTATTGTCATTGAATTTTATAGGTGAATTCATTTTCTCTGGTTTTGAACAAATTTAGTAAGAACATCACAAAGCTTATTCAATAAGGAAAAGTGTATTAAAAAAATACCATCTAATATTGACAACTCTATATTTAAAAAGTCCTATACAATTTCAAAGAGAGCTAAAGAATTGTTGAAGAGAAGAAAGCAAAAAGAGTGGACCATGAGACACAACAACAAAAAGACACAAAGATAATAAATAATATATTTATTAGTTATTAGTTATTGATTTTGATATGCTTGTAGTTATTTATTTTGATATATTTTTAACTTTGTATATTTATATGTTGTAATCTTCTATTACCATTGACATAATTTTGTAGTCATTTCTTGGACATTAATAAAATTAACCAAGCTTCAAGCTTCTATCTTCTTCTGTATAGGCACAAATGGTAAAAATAAATTAGCAGTTACACATTCTTCAAGTCAAACTAGGAGGTCCATGATTAGAGGGTGTTTTATAAGTTTATCAATGTAATTTCATTTGATAATATACTAACTTAATATATATGATTATTAAATGTGGTTTCTCTTTTTCTATACAATTAAATGACTATAGTCATGAGCCCACTAAGGAAGAACTAAAGTATGCCTTGAGAAAGGGTTACAAAAGAATAGTGGAAGATATGCAACCCATGCCTAGTGTAAGTAATAAGGATGAATCAGATTAATCAAATGGTATTAATAACTATTTAACTTATATGTTTTTATTACATATTTAAATGTCGATAATTTTTTTATTTTATTGAACAGTTTGTGTTCATTTATTATGTTTTTATAGAATGAGGATGATGAGGGTTTAGAATATGAGTTGGGCACTAACAAATGTTCAATCGAATTGTGATGTCAAATTTATTTTATTTCCTTCTATGTGTACATTTTTCATGCAATGTTGTATACAAAGTTGATATTTCCCTAGTGTGACAGTGTACCACTTATTTACAGGTAAAAAAACTTACATGGTTATTTTGTTATTTGATTTAAAATTTTATCATTACATTTTGTTATGTTTCAACGCCTTAAAAATTATAACAAGACAATGAATTATAGTCCACTTCTAGGGGGAAACCTCCTTTTACAATATATCCAATTTAGAGTACAATATGAGATATCATAAGATGATCCTAAGACTAGGTCTCATTGGTATATATATATATGTGTGTGTGTGTGTGTGTGTGTGTAGATATATATATATAGGAGACAAAGGGTACAAATATAACGAAAGGGTGTGATGAAGGGATTCATAGCCTACATACAAATATAACACAATAATTGTAATAAGGGGCTTAATAAGGGGTTTTATACATAACATGGACTTTGTATAGGGCTTTGTCTATGGCTTAACATGCCCCTCCCCTTCAAACAAGTGTTGTCCTCGACACTTGACAACCGTGGGTGTGTATGTATGAATAAATCATCTTCCCATGTTGCCTTTTCCACTGATAGATTCTTCCACTTGACGAGGTACTCAATAATTGTTTGATTTTTCAGCTTCTTAATCCTTATTTCAAGGTTGTTTACAGTTCTAGTATGATTTTCCTTTCTCGATTCATCTTTGATAAAATAGTTTGCACTAGGATATTTTCATTGGTTATCTTGTTTAAGTAAAAAACATGGAAGAATGGATGTACACTTCCTTTTCATGGATGAATAACATGGGCATGATCTTGACCGGGTGGAATACCCTTAGATATCTCTCCAAATACCTTGGAATGATTTTTGATAGATTTTTGGAGATCCATTGGAGTAGAGGATGCAGATGTTTGAAAATCTATTGAGATCAATTGTGCAATTACACCATAATGTCCCTTTTTGAGTAATTTTTTCATGTTGTTAGAGATTATCACTTTAGGGGGGTTCCCTTGGATACCTCTAAGCTCAATTTCCTTGCCTTCTGAGGAAAATCTCATGAAAATATCTTGAAAATTAAAGCCCATTGTTCCCAATGATTGTAACCATTGGACCCCTAATACAACATTAACACCACCCATTTAGATGGAAATCGTGGGAGTATCCAATAAATACTCCCCCATATTGAGCTTAATATTATGGCACTTCCTAGAACAATTTATGGTACCTCCATCTGCAATCATTACTTGGAACTCTGGTGCTGGATATACAAATCAATTGAGATCTTTTGCTAATTTGCAATTGATGAAGTTATGGTACTACCAGAATCAATCAACAATGTTACCTTTTTCTTTTTAATATATCCTTCCATATTGAGAGTTTGTGGAGTACTTATGTCAGCCAATGCATGACAAGATATCATTAGACTGGTCTCTTCTATCTCTATATCTTGTGATGGTTCCAATTCTTGATTTGATTCCTCCTCATTGTATATGTAGAATAATTTATTCTCATTGCATGTATGTCCCTTACCATACTTGTTGTCACAATTGAAACATAGTCCTTTTTCTCTTCTTTCATCCATTAGTTGAGGTCTCAACCTTGTCAGTTGAGGTTCGGTTGTCTTATGAGCCCCAAAACGATCTTTTATTTTCATGTATGCTCCACTAGTATACTTGTTTGTAACCTTATTCTTGTCTTGAGTATGATGATTAGATTGCATAGCTTCCATAATATTTTTAGGATGTCTTAATAAAAGCTCATGTTTAGTGTCCTATTTTAATCCACCCATATAAGTTTGCAACAATTTTTCATCACTTATGTCATCGAGACTTGTGGGAAATACCTGAAATTCAGAATTATAATCTTCAATATCCCCTAGGTGTTTTATTCTTGTTAATTGATTGAAGTAGTCTTGTTCCCATACTTTCCCATATTGTGTTTCCAAGTCTCTTGTAAATAAACCCTAGGTATAATGATAAAGAGGAGACTTCCTTTTAAATACCTATTGACACCATTGATATGGTTTTATCTCAAAGTTCAAGGTTGCTATGTGAATCCTAAATTATTACCATCCATAATATTATGTAGTTCAAAATATTTCTCTATTTGGTTCACTCAGGTAAAGACCTTTGTTCCATCAAACTTCTTTAATTCAATCTTGGGAAAGTTAAATTTAGGACCCTCACCGTAATTAACTCCACTACTAGAATTAAATCCACTAGAAAATGGTTTATTATTGATAGGTTGTTCAACCGGGATATTACCTTTATTTTCCTAAGTTCCTTTCATTTTGATATTTTCTTTAGAGAGTCTCTCATCTAGAACATGAAAGATCATGGAAGACAATAAATTTTGCAATTACTTCATAGATTTTTGTATTTCTTCTTTAAGGTCATTCTTATATTCACCCATCTTATTCTCCATTTCTTGAATTTGTCTCTGTGAGTTTACCAACTCATCCCTTGTTATTGACCTAGCACTCAATTCATTAAGTTGTTCCTCCAATTTGGATAACTTGTTTTGTATGTCCTCATTTTCTTCTTGAGTTATAGATGAGACTTTGAGAGGTTTAATTAGTGTTCACAATTTTTTTGGACCCATGTAGAATACAAATAATAATACTCTTTTTTTTCTCTTTATCACAAATTTTGAATCACCAAAAACAAATCTTCCAATAAAAAGTTATGACTATTGCAAGTTATGTACCTTTCAAACTCTTAATTTGGAGTTTGTTCTCATGTCCGACCTTCCTTCTTCTATATTTCTTAAATTCCAGCCCTTCTAAGTCTGAAATTTTGGCCTATAGTACTCTGATATGTCCTCTCTACAATGGAATAGGTCTGATCAAAATTGGATACATGCCAAGTGGAATTTAGGGTAACTTTCCCAAACCTTGCTGATTTTTTTCCTTTCCAGGAGAGCGAACTTGTACATAATGCCACATGCCCAAGATTTGATATATGATTCTAAAACTTATACCATAAATACTACAAATTTTCCTCTTTCAAATTCAATAGGTCTAACAGAATTTGGATCCTCGTTGAAGAAGCTATGATGATTTTACCCGGAACACATGTTTGAGACTAGTAATAGGACTAGTCAAAAACCCTATGTTCCACAGGGTGTATCTCTGAAATTATAAGGACCCAGAAGCTGAAATATTTACCACAGATACCTTGATATGTCTTCTAAATGACCTCCAAATTTCACTATATGGATCTTCACAGAAAAAAATTTATAGCAAAAATACTAAGATGACTTGATTGGAGAAGAAAAACCCTAGGATCAATGCTATGAAACCAAACGTTATGATCCAATGCTTTAAAAATGATAAAAATTCAATGAATTATAGTCCACTTCGAGGGGGAAACCTTCTTTTACAATATATCCATTTCAAAATAGAATATGAGATGTCATAAGATGATCCTAAGACTATCTCTCCTTGGTATAAATATGAGACACATGGTACAAGTATAATAAAATGGTGTGATGAAGGGGTTCAGAGCCTACATACAAATATAGCACAAGAATTGTGATAATTCAATAAGGGGTTGTATACATAACATGATCTTTGTATGGGGATTTATCTAGGGCTTAACACATTTATAAATACATTTTTTTTTCTTCCATGGTGTGAAATTGATTGAATGTTAGTGTAGTAAAATTTCATAATTGTGTTCATAGATAGATGGTTTTTTGCTCTAATCGTGATGTGAAATTGATTAAATGTTAATGGGTAGTTCATTTATATATACATGTTTTTTTCTCTCATGATTAGTATGATGTGCAATAGACTTATACTATTCATCAATCTTATCAATATTTGAATATTAATAAAGTAATAATTACAAAAAACTAAAAATACGTAAATAATTAATAATAATCAATTTAATAAAAACAATTAAGCAATTAATAATAATTTTAAATTGATGATGATAATAATAATAATCTGAATAAAATTATTTAAATAATAAATAATAACTACATTGATCAAAATAATGAAATCATTAATAATTCACTTTTGAAGCTTAAACAATGTAATCCTTATGCTAAAATGATGTAATCATGATACTAATACGAAATAAAATGATTTCAATATGACACAATAATGACACTAAATAGATAATGTTGCAAAATTGATGCTAACATGATGCATAAATGAAGTATATGATGCTCGAATGGCACAAACATGATGCATAAGTTCCTCATTTTGATGCTAATACGATGTTAAGAGAGTAAACTACATCACTAGAACAATGCTAACAAGACTCATAACAACACTAATATGATGCCTAATGACCCTANAAGTATATGATGCTCGAATGGCACAAACATGATGCATAAGTTCCTCATTTTGATGCTAATACGATGTTAAGAGAGTAAACTACATCACTAGAACAATGCTAACAAGACTCATAACAACACTAATATGATGCCTAATGACCCTATAGCAATGCAAACAAAACACATTTTTGATGCAATTAGATGCAAACATGAATCTACAAATTTATTTTTCAAAATATTAACACAACTAAGGTGTAAATTAATGCAAGCCACTCCTTGCATCATAACTTTTGTGGCTAAGATGATGTCTATGTTGGATTACTGAGAGGGGGGGTGAATCAGGAATAGAGCAATTTAATCCTTTTTAACCATATAATCCAAGTGTTATATCAATGTAGCATTATCATCCAATAACTGCAGAGTAAATAAGCAATGAAGAAATGAACAATCATAAACATACACGTACACCAGTGTTTTACGTGGAAACCCAAAGCAGGAGAAACCACAGAATGTTTTTTCTTATATGTCTTGAAGAATTACATTCATTGGAAGCACCAACTTTCTTTGTTTCCAGCTACAACTGGAAGGAGGCTCCAACCCCCTTGTTTCTCAGGCTACAATCTAAGGGAAGCTACAACTCCCCTATTCTCTGGCTACAACCAGGAGGAGGCTACAACCCCTTATGTTCTTCGGCTACAACCGGAAGGTGGCTACAACCACCTGTCCTTGCCCCATCCAACTGCCCTGAAGTAGAAGTAGAATGATGGAACCACCGTCACACTATCACTGTGAGATATACCATTGTAATCATGTACCAATAAACTTGAACCATGCATCAACCATGCATCAACCTGTACCTCAACCTTTAATCAACATGTACCATAAACAAATG